>JAVLVB010000890.1:3096884-3127488 GCA_032876305.1 Orestias chungarensis | reverse complement strand
GGGGGGGGGGGGGGGGGGGTGTTGGGGCTGGGGTGTGTCGAGGTCTCAGATGAAACCGCCCACAGCTCCTCTCAGCGGTGCCAAAGTGACTAGAGTAGTCAGTTAATGTGTTCTCTCTAACGTCTGTGTTGTTTGTTTCAGGTTTGGTTTTAATTGCTATTAGATATAAAAGGGATTTGCTGTTTCATTCAGAACATCTGAATACAAAAATGACAGCAAAATATTTTAATATGCATCACCTTCATCTGCTGGAAGGGACTGAGACTGACTGAGAATTGAACCACACTTGTTTTGGGTCTAAGGAAGTTGAACAAGCAGAGTCATGCCAATATCACTGTGTTGGTAAAGACTTGGGTCATTCTCAGGAAAGAAAGTCATTCTCAGGAAAGAAAAAAAAAGGAACAGATTCAGGTTTCCACCATCTGATCACACCATCTTATCACACCATTTGATTCTAAGTAATTACACAGAGCATCACCTTTCACATTAGTTGCAACATGTCTAACATTTTAACTCCAAATGCCAGACCTGTCAAACTGATTTCCATCTGTTGGAGTGTCTGTATGAGACGTTTGGCTCTGCGTCCAAAATGTCTTAACAGGGAAGATTAACCAGGAATTTAAAAAAGTTCTCTTAAAAATATTTTATATTCACTCATGATTTTTTTTTTTACCTGGAGTGTACTTTTGACTGCTCAATAGTGTCTTTTACATTAGACCCGTTTGAGTTTTCACTCCAGTTCCTCTCTTTAAATCTTGGAGTTGCTCCTTTTGAACTTTCAATTCCTTATCATTCTTGGTGTGTCCAAAATATGGGTCAAAATGTGGGCCATTTTTTTGTTGCCAGTCTCATGTCCTTCTCTTTGGACCCATGACCTTTCTTGGTCTTGAATCCAGCTTCTTGCTCAATCTTGCAACATATGGCAAATAACTCTTTTAGTTTCAGGTTGAATAGACGATGCCTCTTCTATAGTCTAGCACCTCCTCTACTGTCTTTAGGTTGCATCTGATGCGTCCTGCCCAGTGTTCAGTTGCCTGAACGTTACATTTTTTTTAGTCTATGTAAGTGTCCAAAAATATTTTTTGTCCAAAGGTGTCTCTTTTTCAGAGTCAGAAATATGCAAACAAATTCTTTTTGGTGTAGGAGTGTCTAGCTATACCAGTCTCTGTGCATCTAACCAATGTCTTTTCAGACTTTGAGGATCCAAAAAAAGGCCTTTTCAGTCTTGAAGGGTTCGACTTATGCCTTCTCAGACGATCTATATAATCTGAATTGCCAGTCTTGGAGGTTGGAGTGTCTCTTTAATGCTATTCCTGGGCCACACTCCAGAACTTCTTTGTTGGTCAGAGGACTTAGTTTCCCTTGGCGCCTCAGTTTAAAATGCTCCTTTTGTCGGGTTGAGTCTTTTTAGTAACTTTCCAGCTTGTCCACTGGGGGTTTGCCAGTTCCTCTGCTGGAGTGCCTCACAAGCTGCTTACCAGGCCAGTTGCACCCACCTAGTGGTAACGAGCTGGACCAGCATAGAAAGGAGTGGTGGACCATCTACTCGACACCTGAGCATTAGTTGCATCCGGTAACCCTTAACTCTCAGTGCCAGTTTTCTCTAGTTTGTTTCTTAGTGATATTTGCTCTCAAGTTTATGTCTCTTGTTTCTAGTTCCCCAGTAGTTATTTATTCCCCGAGCCCTAAGAGTTTTTGTAGTTTGGTGTTTGTTTATTTTGATACTTTGGATTATTTTGATACTTTGTTTTTCCGCCTTCTTTGTGCTCCTCATCATCTCCTGTGCTCCACCGAGGTTTCTACCATCATCAGAATACACAACTTCAAGTTACCTCTCGATCCTCGCAATCCTCTGGTTCACCACTCACCGGTTCAACTCGGTCTGCTCGCTCCAGCCTCCATCTTCCATCGTGCTCTCCCACTTGGACAATCTGCCCGACTGGAAAGGCTCACCACTCACTCCTCCTGGCGTTCACCACCACCCATCCACAAGTAAGACCGTTCTCATTAATCATCATGCTCCGCCTGCATCCCCTCACCCGTTCTACTTACCCCTCAGTGGTCTCCAGTCTCCCGTGGCGTTTCCCCCTTCCTCTTATTCCCCTCCGTCATCGTCCACACTGGCTCAATATCACATCCAACTTTTCAATAAATAATTGTACGCCTGACAGTCCTCGTTTTTTATGTGGGTCAGAAGCTTAAATAACGACATGACACCTTTGACAGATGTTACAAGTTAATTAGCCCCACATGGGGTTCCTTTCTGTTATCACCAGAAGAAATACTCCTTGGTTTCAAACACTAATTGTCAGTTCTGTTTACTCAACAAATGTGCATTTACTACCTGCTTTGCTTAAGGATAATGTTTGTTTCCATTAGTATTTAAATGTTATTAAATGATTAGCAACTTAGGATTTTTATTTTTATTTTATGTTTTAGACTAATTGAGAAAAATAAAATATAGAAAAGGTATTTAAAAGAATCAGATAAAAACATAAGCTTTGCATAAAAATATTTTTGACCATATAAGAAATGCAAAAAGTCATTTCTGAATTTAACGTTATAAGTTAGTATTGTACTGCTTTAACTGGTGCCTTTGGTACTCTGTAATTGGCTTTAGCACAACTACTCTCCTGGTAGGGGGGATTTCAAAGGGCACTTTCACATTTCCCACCATACTACCATAGAAACAAACTGAACCAAAGCTCACACACTGCAAGGTGACATTGATGACTCATGGTGCTTTATTAGCAAGTACATGTACTGAACGATGCAGGAGGATATTCAACAATGGACTTCTAAAGGTACAACCTAAGTAGAAGATCACCAGAGAGAAACTGTACTTTGCTTTGTCCGGTCACATAAACATGTAATTTGACCTAAAATAACCTATACTTGAAAAGTTGAATTATGTCTAGTACAGGTCCTCCCTGGTCTCTCATTACTTTTGAGGCTGTAGCTTCTGTCAGTGAGCTCCGTCATGCAAGGTTGTCACTGAAAGCCATCTTGGGACAGCTGATACACTTGAAGGTACGGATGTAATTACAATGAGGAACAGTAAAGCTTTTGTCAAACAGACTAGATAAATAAGGAAGCTTAATGCTGTGAGGCTGCTGGAGGCTTCCTCAAGGAACAGATAGAGAGTGAATGCCGTCTTAATTTTACTAAATCATTTCTTATGTGTTTATGATTCTTTAGATGTCATTATAGGTAGCTCTATACAGTCATGGGGGATAATAATAAAGAAGGAGACAGAAGCTGTTGATAAAATGCTTCAGTTGAATGGCCAGCATCAACCTAAACATCTCTATATAAGCCTGAGTCTGGGCAGTGTGGAGTTATTGAGTACATTAAGGAAGGCAGAAATAAACCATAAACACCAAATAAAGTAAGTCTTTCTGGCAGTCCATCAATCTAGGAAAGATTATTTATAAATCATTTTTGGCATGACTCATTATTAGCAAGTTGGAAACATTTAAAACAGCTGCCAGTATTCAAATCAATGTCAAACAGTGACACTTTAAAAATGTAACAAAAAAAGCTCTATTGTAGAGTTTAAAATCCACAGTTAATAGTATGTGTTGTACATGACAGGTAAATGGAAACAAATATTAAACAAGTGTGGCTTATTTGATAAACTTGCAGGAGAAAGGCTTCTGGAACAATATCCTTTAGACAGATACAACAAAAGTAGAGATGTTTGCAAGTAATGCACTGCACCATGTTTGCAGACAACCAAACGCAGCATGCCAGCTGCTGAGTGCTGTAGTGGAGTGGTGATGATGTTGGCTTATTTTGCAACCACGAGACCTAGACAACTTGCAGAGACTATATAGAGTAAACTGGCCAAGACTGGCTTTTGTATCAGGAGAACGAACCCAAACACAGCAGCAAAAATACTGCAGAATGCAAGAAGCATCTAAACAAATCGACCTTAACTGAAGCGCAGTTGTGAGAGTTGTGTACGAATACTAAATAGCAACAGAAAAAATATGTTATTGCTGCATAATTTTAGTTTTTCAACCTCTTCAACAGTTACCCCATCTTTTTTTCAATATAACTTAAAATATTGTAACATAAAAAGACAAAGCTAGTTTCTACAAAGGACTTGATTGATTTATTAGTAATAATAAACAGTCTAGAAACGAAAGTTTTTTACTGATTTTTATCAGCATTAATAAAAAAAATAAAAGCTTTAAATTTCACTAAGCCAATTCAACACATTAATTATTACTCTTAGTCACAAGAAGATGCACAAGCAAAATTCAAAGTGACTTTTTTAAGGAGCCTCATTCGTTTCAATAAAGTTCCTTGATCTCAATGCAGCTGGCTCCTAAGCAAAGACCATAAACTATTAAGTCATCAAAATAAACTAACTGGATTAACAATTTTCAACAACAAAACACTAAATAATACAAGCCTGGATGAGGAAACCAGTTGGAAACCCGATCATTATTTGTGAAGCAGACATGAAAGACTGTCCTATGCACAAAGCATGAGATCATTAAAAAGCCACAGACATGATGTCCCTCAGCGTCAAACTAAACACGAACCCTGGCTGTAATCTTCACTAGTAAATCACCAGGTTCATCCTCACCATGAGTACAATGATGGTTGTTAACGTCTTGACATGCGTTAACAGGGTAATTGCAGGAAACCAAAGGCAAACTGGTAATTTTATGCTAGCTTGGGGGGGACTGTTAGCGAAAAATGAGAGATGCACAAAACAATGAGCTTTGTCCTCCAGGTAGTTCATTGTTTTATTTTAAAATGACTTCTGTTTTAACGAAGGTTCCTAACTTGAATATTTATGTAAATATATGTATATATGTTTTGCTTAGGATTTGTATTTGAATGAAGGAATTACTTTCTTGGAACAAGCTGGGTGTAAATAAATATAGCACATCTGAATCTATAGGTAGAAAACAGTACCACGCCTCAGTATTTACTCTACCTAACCGTTTCCCTGTTTTGTCACACAGCAATCTTTGTACTTGAATGAACTTTTTTGTAATTTTGTAACAAGTCAATGTCAAAAATTGCAACATTTTACTTTTACTGCAGTGCAGTTGGAGGTTAAAAAAATACTTTTACAAATAAAATGTAAAATGCAGCATTAGTTGTTAATCAGTCCCCTTTACTCTGAAACCCTGTAATTAAATCCAGTCCAGTCTCCAGGAGACACGGCAAACATTTAACAGAATTTGCTCTGGTACGTTAAACCAAAACAAAGTTATTGTTGTTTTTTTTTTACCAAAATCCCGACTAATTACCATAACCTTGATGACTACATGCCATTACTGGAATATGGTGATTGAAGCATCATGCTGTTGTAATAAAATTATATCTCACCTTTCAACCATTGCAGCTCCAGAACTGCAAGTGGCTGTTTGACTCTATGGCTCTGAATAATTCAAACGGTTGAATATTGCTCAGTTTTCTTTGTTTGATTCTTTTGTTCTGTGTCCCCACGAAAGAAACAAACAAAAAAAACTTGCCACACCAATACATTTGTTATTGAAACACCGCTCATCCAGAGCAACTGTGGAAAGTCCCAGTCAAACTCCCGACCTACAACCTAATAGAGAATCTGGGGCAAGACTTAAAAACTGTTGTTCACCTCATTTATATTTCTGTATTTGCAAAGAAAAAATGGTAAATATTTCTGTCACTAGATGAGCAAAGCTGACAGAGATACAAATTTACCAAAGAAAGCTGTCCTATTTCTTTACTGTTTATAGTCATGCATTACTTTTAGTTGTATTTTAACATAAAATATACGTAAAGTATATTGAGGGTTTGGAAGAAAAACAATATAACAATATAAAAATTCTGCTTTTTATATTGGTGCATTTAAGAGAGTACCCCATCCCCAAAATCATTCAAATTCAACAAACAAATAGAAAAATGTGTTTCTTGGAATAGCACTAAGGTGTAAAAAACATCACCTGGTTGTTGGATGGCCAAAGTAATGTTTGCACAAAATGCATTGCTGATCCAGCAGGAAACGCTGCCAAAGGACTTCAGCTTTGTTTACCTCTCCTAAAAGAAGTCCATAGAGCGTGAAGATCCATTGCTTTTTCCCACCAACGCCCTGCTTTCACGGCAGCACATGTTCGCACCTGAAACTGGCCCAGTATAGCCAGTATGTCAGTGATTCAGCATCTCTTTGCTGGAAAATGTGTCTGTTGTTATTGCTGCATCCTATATCCTGCATATTAGGCGTTTTCTAGTATAAAGAATCCAAGACATCAGACCTCTTAAATAGTGTTTCCTAAGAAGTCTAAACTTTTTCATGCTTTAGCCACAACAGCATGCATAGGACCAAACATTCTCTTTTGTGTTTTATTCATATGAAGCTAATAGATGGACATAACTACAAAAAAAAGACCTGGCTGCTATTTGATGCTTTCAGACGAGAAAGAAGTTACTCTTACTGCCAAACACTTTAAAACGAAAGTTGAGCGGCATAGATAATCCCTACCTTACATTATTCTTAAATCTAATACATCAGTCTCTTCTTGTATCATGTCACTCAAAGAAAAAACAACTATGAATAATTTTTATTATACATTTAGAAAGACCACACATTGAGTATTTTACCAATGTAATTTGCTTACATCCAAGAAATTGAAACATTTTCTAAACACTAAGAGAATTAACCAAGAGTTGCTGATGAGACAGATAAGTATCAAAAAGGACTCATGGAAGCATAAGGATAAACTTTCAGCAAAATGTAAATCATTTAATTTGTAAGTCGAAGACTTTTCCTGGGAACATGTGTGGAAAACATCCTTTATATACTATCAGATATCTAGAAAAATAATGGGGACCAGAAAGCACAAAGAAAATAAGCTTTTACTTCCCTCTGGATATCAATGTTTTCACCCCTATTCATAGATCCCGGGGGAATATGGGAAAAAAGCCCTCCTTTATGGAGGCCTAGTCAAACTTTATCTCCGGTGTCTCATGATTCAGGGTGCACCTTTGTGGCTGCAGCTATTATTGAAAGAATAGACTGTTTGGTGTTTTGCTAGAGTCCTGAGCTAAGAATGATTTTTGCCCGTGGAGATGTTTTTGTTCATTGCAGTGTAAGCGATATTTATGGACAAAATCTAAAAAAGAGTCAGTTTGAACAGGTTCATTGAAGGGGAGGAACAAGTTCTTGAGGAAAGAACTGCTGTGGTATGATGAAGTCGGATCCGGATTCACCCTGATAGAGAGCTGAGTGATTAAACAGGGACATGAATAACAGATGCAAAGTTTGAGATGAAGGAGAAAGCCAGGGTTACTGTGTGAATGGTGATGAAGATGCTACGAGGACGTAAGAGGAAGATGACAGTAGTTTTTTTTGGGGTAGTTGTGGTTGTGTGGTCTGGTCAGCCAGTCAGGTTTCATCTGTTTATTCTTTTGCACAGTCGGAGACGAAGCACCTTAGTATGGACAGGTGGGTGACTGGTCAGGTAAGTTTTCATTTACAGGAGTAGTCAAGGAAGTCACGCTGACTGTAGGTAAAACGCCATTGAGGACACCAGAGAACGACAAAAGGAATTTGGATCCCGGGAACCTGGAGCGCTCCAATCTGATCTGAGAGGAGTCAAAGCCACAGCAGGTGAGTAGAAGGAAGCAATAACTGAGGCTTAGTTAGAGCTGGACAATAATCACAAGTTAATCATTTGGGACCGACCTCAGGAATCACACTTTTATTTTTAATAACATTTTTATTAGTTTTATGTTTTCACAAGAAAAGAAGAGAAACAACAAAACAAAGACAAACAAACAAAAACAAAAACAAAAAAAACAAGAAAGTCGCAGCACAATGTCACATTCACGTTAGATCATGTCTTCAATGGTCGGCAAACATTTACAGACATATTTAAAGCCTGACATCAACACAATCATATCTAGCCAGATAATCAAAGAAAGTAGAAGAAATATGCATAGTAATACAAAAGGAGGGTGATCTTTAGTTAAGACCTGGTGAGATCTTCTACTTTATATGATTCTGACCTTTCATCACAAGTTGTGTCAACTCTTTAGGTAAATAGCTAAGCACTAGAGACCATATATCAATGAAGTGTTTCTCATTACCCTTAAGAACTGCACTAATCCTTTCATGAGGGAGGACCCTTAATACTTCTCTATAGCATTGTGTGATAGTTGGTGGTTTATACCCAATCCAATTAATTAAAATGCATTTTCTAGTTTGAAGTGCGATTGTGTCAGAATGACTGATTTTGAAGGAAGGAATCCCACTTTTCTAACTATTACAAATGAACGTCAGCCTGTAGTTATACGCATGTCAGCTTCACTTTAACAAGTCCAGAAAATCCTGTAAAATCTTCGACCCATCAAAACATTAAATCAAGGCCGTTCCATGTTCTTGAGATCTTCCATCCAGCATCTTGTCGATGCTTCTCTTCTCCAAGCAGTTCAGATTGTGAGGACCACTAGATATCGGAACAGGATCCAAGACGTGAACTAAATGGTGTCCAAGGAAATAAGAAACCCCTAAAATAAATCATTCCAGTCAGAATCTGAAGTGTTGCATAAATTCAGTTTTTTCTTCTCGTAGGAATATTGCCTGTGCCATAAATGCACATGGCTTCATTCCCCCTTTATCTTTACCGCAGAGTCTGCAGCAAACACGAATGTTTTGTTTAAAAAATATAAAACAAACAAACAAACAAAACAAAACAAAACAAAAAAAACGAACCTTTAATATGTGAAAACAAAGGGCAGAGGGATGCATAAACATGAATTCACATGACAGTCAAAATCATAGAGAGGAAATTGCTTAATATGTAAACCATAAGGTGTCAAAGTCTGTAGCAATAAGTTTGCATTTAATATATGCTTTTTAATTCATCCCCTATCTGTCATATTATGCAGAATAAATATTTATTTATTCAAATTTATATACAGGCTGTTAGGGCTGTTAATAAAATTGGGTACCGTGAACCAACAAATAATTGATCTATCTAAAGTAAAACTCTAAAATATTAGAGAGTATTCATATTATCAGAAGCTGTCCAAATTACCCTTTGGACAGAGAAAGTCCTAATAACATTAGAGGATTATTAATTTTTGAAAATATAACAGTGACAATTAATGTTAAGTCAAGATGTATGTCAGGTGTTGGTGTAAAGTTAAGAATAGGGTTCTAAGGGATTACCAGAAATGTGTGTGAATTTCAAAATGTTTTTTTGTTCTTTGTAACTTTCTACAAAGAAAGTTATGATTTTATCTAAATGAGATAAAGCTTTAAGTAAATAAATAAGGGGAGGAGTAAGAAACTGCTTCTTTGCTGTCTGTTTTCAATAAATGTATTCATTCATCCATTCATTCAACAAACTGTAAAGCCAGCATTGTCCTCATAATCTGAAGCCAGACCTTCTGATTCACGGCATAATGAACACAAAACATTGATGGACAGTAGATCTTCTCGGAGTCAGACATCTTCACAGAGCATGGTGTTAATTTCTACTGTTATGCTGCTAATACTAAAATATGTTTATCAGGAAATCCTAATGAGGCCCTTCATGTCATGATCCGTGTTTTTAGTTTGGTTCAGTTTCTTTATTGCAGTCTTGTTTTGTTATTATTATCATTATTTATATTATTAAGTTATTGTTTTCTTTAGGTTATTTTCTAGTTTGATTGAGTCTTTGTTTTGTGTTTGTGTTCTCTAGTTTTTTCTTCCGCTCTCTATTCTCTCTTCCTCCCTGTGTGTTTGTATTTACGTGTGTTTGTGTGTTTCCTCATCTGTTTTGTCTCATCATTATCACTCACATATGTTCTCAATCTTCTAATCATCATCTCCACCACTCCACCTGCTGCTCCTCAGTATTTAACCCTGGTTAACTCATTCACTCACCGCTGGATCGTCCGTTCTCCTCCCGTCTCTTAGCTCCATCTCCTGCCGTGTCCTTGTAGGCCTTTTTCCCCTCTTGCTTGCTGGTTCTCTGTGCTGGTTCTTTTCCTATCATTATTCTACTCAGTACCCTTCCTTGTATTTACTTTTGGTTTTTTGTTCCTTCGAAGTCTCCGGTTTCCCCTTACTTCCTTGTTAGTCTAATAAGTTATTTCCTCATCGTTTAGCTCCTTTGTCGTCTCTTGTTTTCCTCGTGTTTATTATTATTATTATTATTGTTATTATTGTTATTTTTCGTCTGTTAGTTTATTTCCCCTTCCTGTGTTCTTTCGCTGGTTTGTTTATTCCGATTGTTTTGTGTATTCACGTTTATAGTCCCCGTGTCCCGCTTCAGTCCTCTGTTTATTTAAGTTCAGTTCCGTGTTCATCCTGTCCAGTTTCCGCTTGCCTTTGTTCCGTTTTTTCTTCTGTTCATTATTCTTTCCCACAATAAATTATTTATTCTCACAATTCCACTTCTGCTCGAGTCATTGATCGCATTACCTGACACTTCAGTAGATTATAAGCATTTCATAAAGACATATTAATGCGGGTGACTATAATTGGTTTGCTTTTACATTGTGACAAGACCAAAGTTGTCATCTTTGGACCAGAAGGTCTAAAAAATAAAAAGCTAACTCTTTACTGACCAGAAGTCTTCAAAATACTGTTTAACATCTGCTGTTTATCAGTAGTTCTTCAGTAGTTCTGATGAAAATTAAAAAACAGATCATATCTCCTCTATTTTAACTTCCCTTCCTGGGCTCCCTGTCAAATCCAGAATAGATTTTAAGATTCTCATTCTCACATAAATCCTTCAGTAATCAAGCTATCATACACCAGAGGTCTGATTATTCCACATGTTAGTGATTAATCCAAACTTTCTTTTTGGTAAAGCGTATAGTTAAAACAGAGTGATGTTTGCCCAGTCATTGGATGAGTAGAGAAGTAGGTAGAGTGTACGGCCAGATCCAGTGGGGAAGCGCTGAGTCTAGAAAGATGTTCTCCATTGCTCAACCTTTCTCATACCTCATCTTAAAGGTTAGCTTATCCTAAGTCTCTCTATAGTGCAGGCAGGGAAAAAAAGTCCTACCATATGTGCGAAAACAATCAATTTTAATTTGTGTGCTTTAACTTTGCAGCAATTAATAATGCATTAAAATTGTTGTTTTTGCTTCTATAGAAGGAATTGTTTAGCAGGTAAAGTTAATGTAAAAAAATACTTCCAGTATAAGTGTGTAAATAAAACTCTTCATGTTTATCAACTGAAACAGGATGTTTCCAGGAAGGAAGGAAAGGAACCGATGATTTTTTAAGTCTCTGGGAGTGTATGCGGCATCCAATCCGCCCTCAGACACGATTTGTGAAGATAGAGAAAAGGTTGTGGTGAGTGTGTCTCCTTTCAGCTGTGTGTGTACACAAATATTGTTGATTTTTTATTTTTTTTTACATCTGCTTTGTGACTAGTAATTATCTTCTTCCTGATCAAATCAATGAACTGGTGAAAAGAATGAAGTAACGCAGAGTAAAATAGTAAAATCTCACCCTGTCAAGTTAAGCTTTTATAGACTTAAGCTTCTGGAGGACAATCTGATCACTTTTATTCACTCTGCTCCTGTTTTCTTCCTTTGTCAAATCTGCTTTAATTGCTGTTATTTCAACATTGTTTCAACTTTTCGTATTTTTGTGTTCTTCTCTCCATCGAAGCTGCACCTGGTCTCGCGTCCCGTTAGCTGAGACAGCTTCTTGGAGGGGGACACTGGCTGAGATGCTGCCTGTAACCCACCATTCTTCATCTGCTGCTTTTAACTTTTACTTTTAACACAAAAAGTACATCAGTTCCTCTGCTTCTATTTATGTTTTTAGTCTCCTCAAACCTCCAGTCAGTCGCGGCAGACGGCTTGTACTGACCCAGCTTCTGCTGTAGGCTTCTCCATGTCAAAGTTTTTTTTCCTGGATGCTCAGAACGAGGGATTGCTGTAAACGCAATGACAGAGGACCAGCTACTATATCGTCTGGTGTCTCTAGTGGAGTGAATGCTGCAAGCCAATGACTCAATGCAATCTGCTGTGTTTCTTTAGATTGAAAACTAACTTGAATAATAAATTGAACTTGACACAGCTTAAAAAAATTGCATGTGTGATCAGATATCACTCAGGAGTTTGATTACTGATAAGAGACAGGTGGAAACAGGGTGCCGCTGTGAGAGATACTGAGGAGGACATAAGTAAGCAAGAACCCAAGCTGAGACGGCTAACAGGAATCCAATAAATATTAATGAAATAAGGTTATGGCAAGCCATAATCTGATATAGACAAACAACAGGGATATAATAAATATACAAACACCAGCAGAAGGGAGGATCTGGTTGCCGCTCTTTCCGGCTGGCTGGATGTGGAGCTTCCTCACAAGAGGGCAAGATGTCGTCAAGGTAAACTGACCCAAGAGGTCAGTCTAAAAATGGTGGGAAAAGAAGCACCATAGTTTTTTTAGGCCACTATGGGTTGGATTAGAAAATAATTATCTAAAAGTAGAAAAACTAAATCCAGGTGATCCAGCCAAACAGCCTTTGTATAATTTGGTTTCATGTGGTTGGGGACGAGACATCACTGCCATCAGTCATGTGGAAGTGGAGAGATCAGGCAGAAGGAGATCAAGGGAGATGTTGGTATTCCTCATATTAACTCTGATCCTGATAGTGGTTCATATCATCTACAGTTACGCCAAGAATTATTCACATGATCGGGAAATTTATTTTTGTATAACCTTTTAGTTTTACCAATACCAATGTTTTGAAGTTTCACTGAAAAAATAATTGAGGGAACATTAAACATCAGGGTGGTTGCATGATTGCTGTAGGCCTGAGAAAAATTTGATTATCAAGGATATACATAATTTCTAATATGTTATTGTGTATCAAAACGAAAAACTACAAAGATTTATGACTTAACTCAAATCTTTGAGTCATAAATCTGCTCTGACTTTTCTTTGGAGGCAGCGAAAACCAAATGTGCTCTTAAACCATGAAGACTGGTACTATTGGCATTTTGTAAATGAGACATCCACTAAATATGCCATTCCTTTCAATATGTTCATAATTATGTTGAGATCTTCAGTCCTCCTGTGTAACCCGGATAAGCCCAACAACCTGGTTTTGTTTGTTGCTTAAACGTTAATCAGATCCAGACTCTTTCATTTTACAGGAAGAATTAAACAGGGTTGTTTTGTTTCCTGTCGATGATGCCTTCACTGCACAACTGATCCTAAAAGCATTGATGAATTATTCAGAGACTATTATAATTTAAACAGCGTGTTGTCAGAGTTCACAAAAAGATCAAATATGCAACTAATTGTGCTTCGCTTTGTGGTCTGTTTACTGGCAAGCTGGAGTTTGCTCATATATCTGCATAACAGCTATAGGCTTTCATTTCCACAAAACGATTGATTTTTGATTATGTTTCTTGTGACGGTAACAACTTATAGAGAGTTTCCACAGTGCATGTTCTCCTAATGTAAATACATTATCATAATTCCCTATGATTGTTGACATTTGTTTGTTCTTCAGGCTGTTTTTATATGATTCATGGCATTTGGCTTGGCCTGCTATACGCAATGTTAACTGATGAGTGGATTTTATTTTATTTTGTGTGCTATGATCTGCTGGCTGTTTGCTTGTTGCCTCTGCTGCAAACTAAATTGTACAGTGTTGTTATGTTTGTATGTTTGGCAATGTTATGTCCGGAGAGCTATTGGGTTGTTGCAACAGGAATAGTTTACCAGTACCAGAGTCAAAAAATACTACAGCCTCCCTTACAGATACTTTACACAAGCAGCAGCAAAGAACAATGCCTCTTTATAAATACAGGGAATTAGAGACTCTCAAAATGATTAGCTTTTGATGTGAAACAAATCAGTAAGACATAAAAAATTATTTATAGACATTTATTTACTGCAACGTAACTGAAAGATTCAAAGCACATATGCACAACCTTGTACTAATTCTTGCTAAAAAGATTTTGTATAATTTAATCATCGGTCTTGGTCTGTAGGAGTCCTTTAACATACCACATTTTGATTTTGTAATATTTGCCCAGTGTTTTGTACAGAAGTTCTTAAAGTCTTTGAGTTTGAGGAACGTCTTGTGCCCACAGTTGTGTTGTGTAAATAACTTTTGAATGTCATGGTTCTCTTTAGGCTTCTGACCCACATCCAATGAAACTTTCAGCAAAAATAAAATTTACAAAGAATAAATGAACTATGTTCTTGGTCCAGAGGTGCCAGAGTTTGGAACCAAATGTTCTGCAAACAGAGACAATGTATTATTTTTATGAAGACAGAAGTAGATTGTAATAGATGTATAGATAATGGATGTGAACCAGCAGGGAGGGGTGGGTGGGTTCTGCACTAGTTGAAAAAATTACTGTGGGCTCGATAAACTGTAACTGGAGAACATGAGGTTTCAGTTTCTGAAGAAGTGAATGAGGACAGACAAGCAGTACGGAGGATAATGAAGATGATGGTTACCACTCATGGAGGGAGATCTTGTTAAGTTCCTAGGCAGAGACAGGAGGACGTGAAACTTCATCCAAAACAGCGTAATGAAAAGGACTCCTGGTCAGTAGACAGAAGCAGGGTCCTTATCAGGGAAACAGAAACAGGCGGAGGGATCCGGGAAACAGACTTGAATCTGCGTCACATGAGAGTCGAGAACAGGCTGAAGAATCAAGTGGGCACGGCAAGAGCCAGAAGTCCAGAGAAAAAACAAAGTCAAATGCCAAGAAGTTTAGAAGAAGCGAGATATTCAGAGGGATAGACAAATCAGAAAAATTGTGAGGTGAAAACGTGCTCAATAAAGAGTTCCGTGGCCTGGACCGCCGGACATTTACAAGCAGAAGCTTTCAACAATCTGTCAACTGCTCTTTTCCAGAGTGCTGCTTGTAAGGCTAGAAAAACAGATGAGAGGAAAGAGAAATTATTAGAACTGGGAGAAGAGGCACGGATGGGAATAAATAAGACATTTACCAGAAAGGGTATTAGGTGACATTAAAACAGGGCAAGGAGAAAAGCCAGATCATGAGAGATCTGGATGTATGTGTTGTGTGTAATGCAGGGAGAATCCAGAAACTGAATACGATGTTAACCTTAAAAGGAGAGCATAAGGAAACCTTTGAACCTGAGAGATGACATGGGGGAAAATGGCAGAAATGCAGCAGCTCATCTGAATTTCTCTCAAACCTCCAGGTTTACTCGTCAGTGCCCTCTGGTGGAGATCTAGAGTGAATGCAGAGAAAGCTCACACAAACCCAAAACCCTGGTTGTCTGAGACTTGACACTGACTCAGCAAATTCCAAAACTGGAAATTTCCACTCAAGAAATTTCCCACTAATAAAATCATGACTTTGGCTAAACTGATGTGTTATTGGACTATTGGTGAGTTTTATTTCTCTTAATTTTCAATATTTTCATACAGCTTTTAATTAATTTTTCAATATATTTTCACAACTTATTTTTCTTTCTCGCATCATTCCAAAAGTTTTCATATTCAGGCGGAGAAAATCTATCAAACTAAGACCAGTTTGATGATAAAAACACGTGTAGGACCTTTATCCACCTTCAGCTACAATACTTGCAAACTTACAGAGCCCATAGAAAACATTATAATTTATCATAACTTAAATAAAAGGGGAACATGAGAAATACAATGTTGTGAATATCTTCAGGCATTGGGAAGAGGATTACCAGAAGGCGTTTGGTAAGGATGATTGGAATAACTACTTTCTTGAGTAACGATTAAAGAAATCCAATATAAGATAATACATAGAAAGGACACGAAAACATATTTCCTTTATATAAACGATCCAGACTGATCACCCTAATGCCCAAAATGTTACACATTTCCAAGCATGCTTTGGAAATGTGTAACTAATCTAATAAATTGTAAAAAGTACATTTGGTACAAAGAAATCTTGGGGAATTATCCCAGTGGAGAGGCTCATTGATATCAGAAAAGGAGAAATTACATTCAACTGTAAATACTAGTGTGCAGTAACCTTTTTTTATTTATGCATACTAAACATAACTTACACAAGATTCAAGTTACGGATCAGCTCATGACAAAAGGCAACAAAAATAGATAACAGGACATCTATATCCTCATCTGTGTTTCTCATTTCAATTCACCAAAGCCAAGACAAAAGATTATAGCAGCAGTAGTATTGCAGTAGCCTCCAGTTCTTAGTTATTGTATTTAAATGTAGTAATTTCGGTTCGTGTAATGTCTGTAATCCTCCACTAGAGGACTTCATTGTCTGCTTCTCGCTGGTCACTCTTCTCTTGTTAAGAAAAAATATAAATTTATTTATCCCATTGATTGATACCTGTTACTGGCTCACTATGTTTTATTTTGGTAAACACTTTGTAGTACTTTGTTTCAAGAATATAAAAAGACACACATCCACATATCTGTTGAAGCAATAGTGGAACTTACATTGACAATTACCTTTACCCACCATTCTTTTATTAGGCCCAGCTGATACAGGACTTCTTCTTCTTTTTAATTTTATTGGTGGTTTGCAAACGACTTAGGGAAGCATTAATGTCACGAACTGGTAAGAATAACTTATACTGTTTTAACAAATAAAATATAACCTGATATCATCTGCTTCCTTTTTTTAATTTCCTTTATTTAACCAGGCAAAACCCAATTGAGATCTGGATCTCATTTTCAAGAGGGATGTGAATCCTTCTGCAATAAATCAACAATATCTAACTTAATTTTTGTATTACTAGGATTCTTAACCCACTTATTTCTTTGAACCTGATATTTCCTTCAGTGCAGAATAACATTGTTATATGGTATGATCAATTCTAAGACGTGATACAACTATCTCCTCTCCCCTATTTATTTTGTTTTTTCCCATTCCTCCAACTTTTCTTTGTACTTAAAAAAGAAAAACAATGTCCTTTCCGTTCTTCCTCCCATTACTTTTACCACTACTTATATTAATATCAACCAATATTCTCCTCAGCCAGACTATCAGCCATTTCATTCATGGAACCCATATAAATTTATCAGTAAGCACCATCATATATATATATATATATATATGTGTGTGTGTGTGTGCACATATTATAATTCTGGTGTATGTTATTGAGACAGAATGTCTGCTTTTAACTTTTATGTGTAAAACCAGACCCGATCAGTTGTTTGTGTGCTATTTTTAAGCACTAGGGGGCGCATTTGACTTTAAACGCTGCAGTCTCAAGGTCATTGCAGCAGGATGTCATTTCATATCTGCTTCCTGCCATGGATGCTGCGCGCGGTGGACTACGCAGGCGCAGACTCGCCGTGATACATAAATAATGATCATGGTCATATATTTAGAAGGATCATATATATATATATATATATATATATATATATATATGATCCTTCTAAATATATGACTCTTATGATTTTTTTCTCCTAAAGATTTAGGTAATATAAACGGATTAAAAGGTTATTGGCCTTACTGGCAGCAGCATGTGTGTTACATTATCAGGAAACCCTGTTTGGAGTCCACGTTTTGGGTAAAATGATTCATTTCCGCGTTTCCATTCATTCATAAGGTTTGTAATGAGCAGTGAGAGTCTGCTGGCAGGAAACGAGACCGCATCTCAAACATGTGACCCCTGCCTGCTCCTCTGCACGTACTCAGCTCTGCGTCATCTTTCTCCCCGCGTGGTCTTGCGTTTCATGTATATTTAATTTATATAAAAAAAACTAGTAAAATGACCCGTTTAATGTAAAGCTAAACATGAGATCCGCGTCTCTATGTTATGTTGAGATGATGCTTCAATTAAGAAAATCTGTATCATCTTTATATCTGCGAGTATGAAAGTATAGCAAGCCTTTGTAACATATAATACTGATGGGGAGTTAGTTGGAAACTCACCGTCTGAAACTCTTAACTATGTGTAAGTTGTAAGTCAATTGCTTTGTTTAGCTAAATCAGAAAACGCTTTATAGCCAAACCAAGGAACTTGTTTTTTTTTCCATTGTTGGTGTATAACAAATATCTCTGGATATTTAATGGAAAATATAAGCTATACATATAAATGTATGTATATAATAATAAGGTATATAATAAGTTAACAGTGAATATATCTGTAAATATATATAAACACTGTCTGACTAAGTAAAAATGTAAAAAGAAAGAGCAGTACAGTGACGTGCAGGTGATGGCGGTCTGCAAGTCTAACCAGAAGTCCGAAAGGAGCTGCTGGCGTCAACAGTTTCTTCTATAGATAATGCTCTATTTTGTGGGCCCCTCTTACAAGCTTGCAACAGGAACTATTACACCGCAGGGCTTGAACCAGCCAGTCCTGTTGTATCCTGGTCTAGGTGGTGTTTGCGTTGAGCAGTGTTGGAAACATGTGAACACATTTATCATGGTTGTCCAGGTCTATCCTCTTCTGCTCACCTTTATCCAGCGGCCATTAGATCGGAGGCTGGACAGGTTGCAGGTCCATCACATGGATAAGGACAAATATCATCCTTCTTGGAGAAACCGGTTAACCTAATAAGTTGTTTTTTAAATTGTGTATGAAAAATGGAGGAACCCAGGGATTTGAACCCACAACTCAAGCAAGCATTCTACATCCGAACTCGTTTGATGGCATTAATTTGGTCCATAATGACATATTTGTATTAAATAACAGTCATTATGCTCGTGTGTACTATGTTAATATGGCCAACAAAACAAGACTATGAATCTGTGTCCATTTTTTTTTTGTGGTAATCTCATTTATTTATTTAGTGTTAACCACTGTATACCTGAAAACGTATTTAACCAGTGCTTGTGGATGTAGATGGCCGATCAACTTGCAAACAAAACCCTCAATCGTTGCTGTAAAGTTAACATATAAAGAAGAGAGGGGAACATGTCTCCTTGACATGCTACCAAAATGCTCAGAAACCAAGTTGTTGATTATATACCATATCAGGTTACCCTACTGCTGTCTCGCTTCCTCAGTCTCCCCTCCTCTGCGTGGTGACTCAGCCTCAGCCAATCAGATCGCGCCATCCTTGATTCTGTCCACTTATAACGCGGCTCTCGGCGTCACGAGCGCCTTCTCTTCCTGCACGCACGAGACAAGAGAGCGACAGCGCCGTCCTTGCACACAGTTAGGCCGGAAAGGTAACTTTGTCCGCGGTTTTTCTCTCTTATTTAAAAAAAAATGAGGTCGAATAAGCTCTTATTCTCAGTATCTGTTTCCTTACATTGTGTGTGTTGATATTAAGACTTTATTCTCCTCTTATCAGCCTCTAAATGAGTTCTTGTTTGGTCGACGGCCTCTTTAGACGTTTGTCCTTGGGTTAGCTAAAATGGACCGTTGATGGTTGTCATTAGCTTCCCCTCCTCCCGTTCGTAGTTCAGTGTTTTTGCAGGATGCAGCAGCTTGTAGCCTGTCTATTTTTAAACCGGGCCGTCGGCTGTAGGCACGTCTCTCTCCATTTAGAGCTGCGGGGTGTGGATGGGGAACATGGTGGGGTGTCAGGTTGCTCCAGGTCCAGCTTGCAGCAGAAGCTCCTCTCCTCTCCATTTGGTCTTAAGACAATATGAATGAGGTTAAGCGGTGCGGAGACACCTCTGGTTTGATTGCAGCTGGATTTGGAGGAGTGGAAAATTACTGCGCAGCAAGCCTGCACAGGCTCCAGCTCCAGGGAATGTCATTTTACAACCCATTAAATTCGCATGTTTTAGCTCAACAACCTCGCTAAATTACTTAATTTGGGTCTTTTTTTGATGTGTTTCAATAAAGCAGTTAAAGTAGCTAAGAAAGCAATAAGGATATCTACTTTCTTTGATAGACTAGTCGTGTCTTTTAAAAGCCTCAAGTTCAACATTAAAACATGTAAAATCAGCCTCAATAACGAATTTAATCAGTTTAAAGCAAAAAAATTGTCAGCTTATGTGTATTTGAGGCAGTAAATTTCACATGCATTTTTTAATGTTGCAGAAGTGGGCGTGGTTATGGCGTACGTGCTTACCAACATGGTGGTTTAGTGAAGTTAAAGGCTGTAAATATGCGTGATCTGCGTAAGTTCAGGATTTTCAACATATTTTTCACAGTAAAAAAATCTCACCAAGCTCTAGGTAAAGCTTTTTTAATGTATTTATCATTAAATGCCATTTTGTTCTCCTGAGACGACACTCCTGCCTTTACTATAAAGCTTTTTTAATTGCAGGCATTTAAGACTTCTGTACTTAAATATGCCCATGTAATCATTTTGACTTTAAAATATTATGAAAAGGAACCAACTCAAACTACATACTTAGTTTGTAAAACTACTAAACTCCTTGGCGGGTATTTAAAATGAGTACCTGTTGAAATTTTTTTTGTCATTATATGAATAAAAAACATAATTAACAGCAGAAAACTATGCAATCCAAGGCTGCTTTATGTACAATCTAAAGGTAACTAAAAAGACAATGTTTTTTATGAAGATCAAATTTGTATACTGTTTTGAAAAGCTTGCAAAACCTTATTTTCAATCAATTGTGATATTTATCCTTTGGTTACTTCAGCCTTTCCAATCGTTTTGAGTGTTCAGTTTGCAAATTTCCCATTAGCCCTTTACAGGCCGTGTTTTCCATTGGCTCTGCTACGGCTGTAGAGTATGGAGCCGTTTGCATAGATTGAGTGCTAATCGATGAGCTGCTGCAGGCATTGAAGCCAGACACCCCGACTGAAAATCCTCCCTGACCTCTGCTACTGAAATTGCGAGATCGTTTTTGACAAAAGGAAGCCAAACATCTAAATTTTGCCATGTCACGTACCTATTGTTTGAAGTGTTTACTTCTGAATACTGCAGTCTGAAAGTGTTGCGTAATTATTGGCTGTAGATAAGACTTGGGCAAGATTTTTTTGCAATGTCTCTGTGTAATCTAGCATGTTTAGTGAAGTGAATGGACCTGCTGAGATTATTCTGCTGCAGAAAGCCACACCTCTCTGACTTCAACATAACGGCCACCCTTGCCAGACTGCATCAGGCTGTGTGCGCTGCTCGCATCTTAAATCGTACATCAGAACATTGATCAGCTTTTCTCTGGATGTTAATGTTATGTTTTTTAAGTGCAAAGTAATTTTTTTACTGTCCTGTGAGGCTGCAGAGTGACTTTTCTCTTTTAGAGCTGCAACATACTGAATTTTTGCATTTTTTGATCTCAAACAGATCAAGAAAGATGTCTATCCTGAAGATTCACGCTCGTGAGATTTTTGACTCCCGTGGCAATCCCACTGTGGAAGTTGATCTCTTCACCAAGAAAGGTATTGTTCCCCTTGATGTTTTAAAGACTTTTCTATAAAATCCCGTTTGTTCATATTTTCCTCTTGAGATAATTCACACCCAGTATTAATTGTGAAAACTTTCTTTTATTATCATTTCACAAGCCAGGGGAGGTTTAGAAGGAAAAAAAACGCTGATTTGAGCAGAAAATGCATTTAAAAAATAAAGTTTCTTGGCCTTTTTTTTTCCCCTCACTGTTCTTTTAAACTGGATTTGATTTAAGCAGAAAACACATCATTGTCACCATTGCAACATTTGGGGGAAAAAAGTTTTGACAATATCAAAGCTGTTCTTCAGATATTTTTATCACGAGATGACCCAGTCCAGATTTCTCAAGTATAAGATTATGAAATGTAAGCCAACAATTATATCCAAATGTGAAATGCTCTCTTAACTACTTTACTCTAAGCACCCTCAGAACAATTATCAGCCTTATTCTCAAAAGTTGTGCACATAAAAAATGTCACTTCTGTTGTTACGTTCTCAAAGTATATAAAAATCGGGGAAACTAATAGTTTTTTTTATTTTTAGGTAACAAAACTCCTCCCTGATGATCCTCTACAGACCCTGTTGTATTAGTTATACGGTGCATATTACATAAACATCCATAATAGAGGCACTAGGTATTTTCATGAGCCACTAGGATTAATCAAATCGTGAATATTAAAAGTTCACTTTTTTTAAAGCTTGAGATAAAGTTTAAGGAGACAAGTGGAAATAACGAAGTAATCCATCAATTTAATACTTCTACCTTTATCAAATAAACTGAATCAGGGTAACTTCAACATAAAACTATTCCAGTGAAATTGGAAAATTGATAAATCTTCACAAATTCTTGTGCTTGCTGTCGACATCCAGTCCTGAAAAGCAGCACCAACTGAGGACAGTTAAGCTGGTTGCTGACCACATTAGGATAATTTTTCCTTTGCCTGGCAAGTAAAAAGCAAATTCATTATATAATTGCAATGACAAACAGCATAAATGAAAACAATGACATAATAAAAAAAAAAATGCAATCAGAAGGTAAAACCTAGAAGAAAACAAACTTATCGGAGGAGCGCTTGAATCTCTTTAAGATCTCTGAATGTGATGGTTTAGTTCAGTTTAGCTATTGACTAATCAGCTTGTGATACATTTGGCTGAGGTTAAGATTAATTTTTTCAATCCACTAATGGTCTCTCTACAGATTTATTTACTCTTTTTGGATTGGATGGGTCTTTTCTGTTTTGAGTCGAAACAAAGCAAGTTGCTCAACCCTCTGAATGTCCTGAGAATTTTAATGAAGTAACCTGAATGATCACTGACATGGAAGAGAGCTGGACTCTCTACAGGCCTGGGAAAAAAAAGCACATCCAGCTACTCCAAAGCGGTGTAATCAGTTTAAAGTGGCCGACATGTTCTGTGTACAGTCAATCTCCTGTTTATTTGCTTTGGTTGACAAAGGTCGCCTCTGAAGTCCAGCAGCTCTGTATTGTCAGCTGTGTCCAGAGGCAGTCCCTCAGAATTATCGTCCTGTTTTATGGCTTGTTGAAGATTTACGCTTTCTGTCTTGACTTGTAGTTATTTGCATATAACATTTGTTTCATTGAACAGTCCGTATGAATTTGTAGTACTACTGAAGCATCTTAAGCAGATGGAGTTTCATAGTGCTCCATTTGTGATGTGATTGGTTGTTTCCACCCCCCACACCATCCTGCTGGTTTCTAGCTGCAGATGATTTGTTGGGCATTACCACGGGGCCTAGACGGTGGCTGTGACCTCTTCTAAGCGCTAAATCCCCTCAGGCTCTACAGCCTCTGCTGCTCTATTATTTTTCAGATTTTCATTCACTTTTACTGAAATGGGATTGTGCCTGTGAGCAGGACTTGATATCCTGCCAAAAGATTTACTGCACATGCTCAGTTGGTGGCTTTGTTGCTCCTTCCTTTACAACACAACTTCCTCCCTTTAGGGTTTATTCCCTTCTGACTGAAGGGAGCAAATATTTGTGCTTTTTTTACTCTTATAATGTATAGCATACATGACTTGAATATATATAAATGGACTTTAGAAAGCAGCTTGTCCGGAACGTCTTATTTGAGTCGTTTGTATTATCTGCTCCTTCCCTGGGGCAGCATTTGTTAAACTAAATGTCATTTTTTTTTTTTTTTTTAAGGTCTCTTCCGCGCTGCGGTTCCCAGCGGTGCCTCTACTGGCATCTATGAGGCTCTAGAGCTTCGTGACAATGACAAAACGCGCTACATGGGCAAAGGTAAACTTCTATCTATTTTTTCTTGCTCTAAACCTTGGTCACTTCCATACTTTTGCAACCTTTGAGCTCATTTCAACATTTCTATAAACTCTTGCTTTCCTCATCTTTTCAAATTTTTTCCCCCATTTCTGTTCCTCCTGCTAGGAGTCAAAAGAGCTGTTAAAAATATAAATGAGTTCTTGGCTCCTGCATTATGTAACCAGGTAAATGAAGCGTGGAAAATAAGGGTGACTCTTTTTGCACTGCACAGCAGCATGAAGAATGAGTTTTCCTCTGAGACTAATGTTGTCAGGCGCTAACAGATGTGCACAGATTTTTAAAATGGCAAATTGAACAAAACAGATTTAGGATATTTTAATGAATTCACATAAAACAGGACGCTCTGTGTTCATCTGTGTGGGCCGTGTTGCATGGTGTTCTCCTTGCCGTCAGTCATGGTCTGCTTGTCCGTTGCAGGTGTCTCTAAAGCTGTTGAACATATCAATAAAACTATTGCACCTGCACTGGTTGGCAAGGTAGGACCGCTCATTGTTTTACTAATATTTGTTTGACTCTGAAAACCTTTCACAGATCATATTTAAGGCAGCACTGTTAACAAGGTGACTAACTGTAGTTTTACCATGTAAAATGACCCTATGTTGCCCATAAGTAAGATTTTTTTACTCTTTGTAACGACATTACTCTCATTACTAGTTATTACAGTTTTCAGCTGATGGGCTAATATTACTGTTGAGTGCTTCTAACAATTAAAACTAGTTTAATTCAATTTGATCAAGTTGAACATCTTCTGTTGTCTTAATCCAGGATGTGAACGTTAAAGAGCAGGAGAAGATCGACAAGCTGATGTTGGACATGGATGGCACCGAAAACAAGTGTAAGATGCTGTTTTAAGATCGGAGTTGCAGAGATCTGTTTTCATAGTATCTTTTTACTAGGCTTTTGCTGCTCTATCGATTGCTTACACTGCTTACAAATCTGGTTTGTAGGCCGAGCATATTGAGCTAAAGCTTCAAAACGATGCAGTTCACTCTAAATGCAAAAACAACGCAGTGATTGATGCTTGCTGTGGAGAACGATTGCTATGGGTTCATTGGTTTTCTATTGGATTTTTCTAACTTCAGGCTGATCTGTAGGTCACTGATGTGAAAATGACCTACCAAGATCCAGTGCAAACTCTTTCAAGCATTGCAAGTTGATTACAAGCCGTAACAATTTCTAAATGCCAGGTCCTAAATTTTAACTTTCTTTTTACGGGGAGCATCTCTGAACCTGCAGTTGGTGTTAAGGATAAGGACCCAGTTGTGCAGCTGGGCATATGTTTTCACAACAGCAAGTACTTGATTACAAATTGTGAAAAAAATAAACTCTTAACTGACATCCAAAATGCAGAAGACAAAACCTACTTGTAGTATTGTTTAATTATAGGACGTAAATGATTCAGTGAAAAGCATAAAAGGATGCACATCAATTTACTCCGTTTAATCTAAACTTTTGTAGTTTGTATCGTCTCTTTAAGTTTTTAAAGCATATTTTCTTTCATCAATTAAATGTTTTTAAGCCAGCACTACTGCACACCTAGTGTCCATATTTGGACTATAAACATACTTTTGGTGCTTCTTGTAGTCATCAAGCGGTTACATTTTAAGGAAGATTTTCTGTTTTTATAATTTTCAACAAAGCACTCTCTGTGTAGCAGAACCCTTCTACCTTAAATTAATCTGTCAGCTATTTGTAGTTTGTTTTTTAAAGATTTTATAAATGTAATCTTGCTGCACTGTCATTATAAAGCTCATGTCAAAATGATTTTCTCCCCTCCTCCAGCTAAGTTTGGTGCTAATGCCATCCTGGGCGTCTCACTGGCTGTGTGCAAGGCTGGTGCAGCAGAGAAGGGCGTTCCCCTCTACCGTCACATCGCTGACCTGGCCGGCAACCCTGAAGTCATCCTCCCTGTGCCTGTGAGTATCTGCGACTGATCTGGTGAGGCGTCCACCAAAAAGTTTTACAATCCTGATTCCCATTTCTGCCTCGCTGTAGGCCTTCAACGTCATCAACGGCGGCTCCCATGCAGGGAACAAGCTGGCCATGCAGGAGTTCATGATCTTGCCTGTTGGAGCCAGCAGCTTCAAGGATGCCATGCGCATCGGTGCTGAGGTCTACCACAACCTGAAGAATGTCATCAAGGAGAAATACGGCAAGGATGCTACCAATGTAGGAGATGAGGGCGGCTTCGCTCCCAACATCCTGGAGAACAAAGAAGGTGAGGAATCTAGTTGTGTATTACTGCTTCTATATTTCAAAATAAAAGCTGAAATTATAGCCTGACTAAAATGTTGTGCTTCTTTAGCAAATCACTCGACGTGGCAGATTGTTTAGTGGTTAAAATCCTGAAATGTCTTTATCTGCGTATCTTGCTTGTAACCAGCTCTGGAGCTGGTGAAGAACGCCATTGCCAAGGCCGGCTACACCGACAAGATTGTCATCGGCATGGATGTGGCTGCCTCCGAGTTCTACAAGGGCGGCAAGTACGACCTGGACTTCAAGTCTCCAGACGACCCCAGCCGCTACATTAGCCCAGACAAGCTGGCTGACCTCTACAGGAGCTTCGTCAAGGATTACCCAGGTGCTGTTCTAGCATCATCCTTTTTTGTGGAATAATTGTCCCACTGGACAATTGGAGCGCTTTATTCAACCTTTAACTGTTTTGTCCCTCAGTTGTTTCCATCGAGGACCCCTTTGACCAGGATGACTGGGAGGCATGGGCCAAATTCACCGCCAGCACCAGCATCCAGGTTGTGGGAGACGATCTCACCGTCACGAACCCCAAACGCATTGCCAAGGGCATCGCCGACAAGGCCTGCAACTGCCTGCTGTTGAAGGTCAACCAGATCGGCTCGGTCACAGAGTCCCTGCAGGCGTGAGTGTTCGAAAACACAGCGGCGCTGTTGACAAAACTCAAAACTGTAAACACGGCTTGAGCGGACAAAAGAAATTGATCCTTTGTTGTTTTAGCTGCAAGTTGGCCCAGAGCAACGGCTGGGGGGTGATGGTGAGCCACCGCTCCGGAGAGACTGAGGACACCTTCATTGCTGACCTCGTAGTTGGCCTCTGCACTGGACAGGTAAGCCTTTAGCATTGTTCAATGTTTGAAATGGATGAGCAGAAACTTACAGATCAGTTTGTAAAACTGTTTTAATCACTTTCTTGCAGATAAAGACTGGTGCACCTTGCCGGTCTGAGCGTTTGGCCAAGTACAACCAGCTCCTAAGGTGAGTCTGTCCAAAACACTTCTACAGTTACTTTAAAACAAATGTAGGTGTGTCAGTTCGCGACTAATTGTCCCAACTTTTTCTCAGGATTGAAGAGGAGCTTGGTGACAAGGCCCGCTTTGCTGGCCAGAACTTCAGACACCCTATCTGAGCCAGGGTCAACATGCTCGGACCACTGCGTGTTCATTGCTCATAACTAATCGCCCTCACATGTACTAGGTTTGCCCGCCCTAAACGGAGTGAAGATGAAACGACGCCTCTATAATCTAAGGTCCAAGTCTGTAGTCTGTGGCGTGGGGAAGCAGGGCGTGTTCCTGTACACGACATGCTCAGCTCATCTGCAGAACAATGCTTTAGCTCCTGAATAGTGTTGGTCCTCGTGTTTAGTGTCTGTGTTACTGTGTGAGATTTCTTTAAGCTTCCCGTGAGCTGTTAGTGATTGTAGTCATGATTATTTGAGCAACTGTAACTCTAGATCTGCCTGAAGCGGTGGTTGGAGCTCTGTTCGTGCAATGTGTCGCCTATGACAAGGTCTTGTGTTGCTGTAAGCGCTGAATGAAAAATCTAATAAATAATATAGTTTCAAACATGTCTTGTTTAATTTCTTCCCCCCATTAAACTGGTACGCATACAATTGTGCACATTTAACAAATCTAAAGATTATCTGTAAAAAAATAAATAAAATGCTCCCAGTAGTGCTGCAGGTTTGTTGTTGAAACTTCAGCTGAGGACTGTGACTCAATTTTGTTTCCTTCCCTGGCAGGAATTTAAAGGTGTAGTGAGATCCTTCTACAGCATATTGCCTTTACCTTTTCAACAGTGCAATCCTGCCACACAAACTTAATTTGAGCCCTTTGAACGGGTCTAAATTGTTCAACCATATAGAATTTATTTAGTTATTCCCACACCCCAGATCCTGGTATTGCGATGCAACAAGGTCAATATGACGCTTCTGCAGCTCTTGTTATGAAACGCATAGTTGGGTGTATTTCAAACTATTGATTTTTAATTAATTTAAACCAGGACAAATGAGAAACCTCAGTAGGGGGTTAACCTTGAAAAGGCCTTAATGATATTTCTCAGTGTTTGGTGCCATCTTGTGGTTTAAAGTGTGATGTGCAACTTCCTCAAATGTGGTAACGCCAGAGAAAACGGCCTGACGTCAGGAGAACCTGAATGGGATCTAGCTTCTTATAAAATGTTTTTTCACTAAATCTTTATACAGTTTAATCAGAGAAATAACTAGCCTGTTCACATGTACATGCTCTCGTTGGTAGAGCTGCATATTCGGATAGTTATTTGAAATAAGCCTACTTGTTACTAACATTTGATTTAGTATAAACTTGCAAATTCCTGGTCTCTTGAAACCTAAATTACAGCAATAAATGTAGAGATGAAACTAGGTAAATTTATACATCATAAAACGGTGACAATATAGTATATAAAGTATATAAATGTCATTTGGTCATTAGCAGACTAATGACCAAATGACACCATGACTGGGTGATGATTCTCGAGTTCAAGCAAATCCTTAATTAGCAGATCTCCATACGTCCGTGAAGCTGCTCTTCCTGGTCTGTAGGAGTGTGACATGAATCCTAAAGGAGATTTTTCCAATAAGAAACAAATAAACTTAACAACAAATACACATCTGAAAACATGTTTAAAAAAAATTTAAGAAAAAAAGCTCAAATGCTATTTTTGTAAATATACAATATAAATAAAATTAACCATTTTATCTGCTAGCAAGGAAAATGAAATTTTTTAGAGGCTTTTTGTCAATTTGACTTAGACACATTACCTTGCGCTGGCTTGAACGCTTTTGCGTTTTGTAATTGAGAACTTTTTGGTCATGAGTGTTCATTTCCAAGGTTTGCGTATTCTCCCTTTTTGCACATATGTGCATTTAACTTGTATTTAGGGTTGTTTTGTTTATGGTAGCTTGAACTGCCCTTGAAGTTAAAGAACAGTTTGTACAGAAAACATCTAAAAGGCCATCTTATCTCCTCGTTCACAATTTAGACTTATGTCGGTCTCTTACTAACCCCAGACCAACCTGGCTACACAAAAACCATCCAGAAATCGTATTAAAGTAAGATAAATCATACTTGGTTATATTATAAAGTACAGCGTAGTAAAACTACTCCTAGTAGTTTTACTACGCTGTACTTTATAATGTACTTTATAATAATAGCAGAAGTAGTTTTGGTCTGAAAATATTTAGCAAAATCTGGGCAAACAAAAAATATACAAAATCTGGTGTTACTGAAGATGATTAAATAATTTATGAGTTAATTTTCTCCAATCTAACCCAACACATACCTAACCTAAAATACCATATTCATCTTATTGTAAAACGTATATGCAGGAAAACTTGTTATTGAGGGTTCGAGAGGCAAAACTGCTGAGACTATTCTAGAGGCTTAATATGAGGCAGCTTTATGTATCCTACATTTCTTTTTAAGTGTGCTTGGGGTCTTTTTCTCGCTGAAACAGCCAGTTGTGTCCAGGTTTAACCGTCTGTCCGTTTCTATAATAGAATGTTTAAAAGCTTGGAGATATCTCCATTTCTATTCTCACTTGTTATAGTCCTTTTTAATGCACAATTGCACATGCAAATCTTGTAGATTTATGTATATTTTTTATTTTCCCACTCTATTGGAATTTGTTTGATTAACAATATGCTATTTGTAATAGCTGCACTTTACGCTGTAATTTGACCCTTACGTTTTGGTATTACTTAATTTTATTATTGGTTTTGGTGAATTTACATGTTTGTATTCAATTCAATTCAATTTTATTAATTTCAATTAAAGTCTATTCATTTCTATTCTATTCATTTCTATTCTAATCTATTTTATTTTATTAAATTCTATAGTTACCTATACTATATTATGCTATACTATTCTGTTTTATTTAAAGTCTATTCTATTCTATAGTCATCTATACTACACTATACTACACTATACTATACTATTTTATTTTAAGTCTATTTTATTTTATAGTTATCTATACTATACTATTCCATTTTATTTTAAGTCTATTCTATTCCATTTTATTTTAAGTCTATTCTATTCTATAGTTATCTACTCTATTTTATTCTATTTTATTTTAAGTCTATTCCATTCTATTCTACTTTATTTTAAGTCTATTCTATTCTATTTTATTTTAAGTCTATTCTATTCTATAGTTATCTATACTTTACTATTCTATTTTATTTTAAGTCTATTCTATTCTATAGTTATCTATTCTATTTTATTCTATTTTATTTTAAGTCTATTCCATTCTATTCTATTTTATTTTAAGTGTATACTATTCTATTTTAATTTAAGTCTATTCTATTCTATTCTATTCTATTCTATTCTATTTTATTTTAAGTCTATTCTATTCTATAGTTATCTATTCTATTCTATTCTATTTTATTTGAAGTCTATTCTATTCTATTCTATTCTATTCTATTCTATTCTATTGTATTTTATTTTAAGTCTATTCTATTCTATAGTTATCTATTCTATTCTATTCTATTTTATTTTAAGTCTATTCTATTCTATTCTATTCTATTCTATTTTATTTTAAGTCTATTCTATTCTATAGTTATCTATTCTATTCTATTCTATTTTATTTGAAGTCTATTCTATTCTATTCTATTCTATTCTATTGTATTTTATTTTAAGTCTATTCTATTCTATAGTTATCTATTCTATTCTATTCTATTTTATTTTAAGTGTATTCTATTCTATTTTATTTTAAGTCTATTCTATTCTATTGTATTTTATTTTAAGTCTATTCTATTCTATAGTTATCTATTCTATTCTATTCTATTTTATTTTAAGTGTATTCTA
>JAVLVB010000890.1:3060247-3096784 GCA_032876305.1 Orestias chungarensis | reverse complement strand
ATTTTATTTTAAGTCTATTCTATTCTATAGTTATCTATTCTATTCTATTCTATTTTATTTTAAGTGTATTCTATTCTATTTTATTTTAAGTCTATTCTATTCTATTGTATTTTATTTTAAGTCTATTCTATTCTATAGTTATCTATTCTATTCTATTCTATTTTATTTTAAGTGTATTCTATTCTATTTTATTTTAAGTGTATTCTATTCTATTTTATTTTAAGTCTATTCTATTCTATTCTATTCTTTCCTGCTGCAGTCCCAGCTGTAACCGGAGGGAGGCGGTATTTGTCCGGTTAAACCTCACCCCACCTCCTCCTCTATCTGCTCTCAGCCCAAGATGAAGAAGGATGCTGTCACGCTGAGTACCTCTCATACACACCAGTCTGAGCATCCCGCCACCGATTACTCCCTCTGTATCCTCATAGTCCATCATTTATGACAGCATTACTCCAAAAAGCCGCTCGCTTAGTTCCAGCTCCATAAGAAAAGCAGACACACAGGTGGCAGCGCAGCTGCAGCTGTTGTTCTGCTGCTGTTGTAGGGGCGACACTTGGCTGACTATCGTTGGCTAATTGCCCCTGCTGCTGCTGCTGCTGCTATTGTTTGTTGTTGCAGTCTCTCATCAAACACACCACAGATGTTGTAGAGCAAGCTCTTTAAGGTAAGTGCGGTGAGCTGCTTCTTCTTTTCACCTTTCACAAACGGCAGTAAATCACAATAAAATGTGATGTGGGGGGGCAGTTTTGGGCTGGTAGCGGGCATCCTTGTTGTGGTGGCTGCTGTGTTTGCCCCCACACTGTTGCTGCTCATCGTGAACCAAACCTTAGCGGCTAGTGGCTAGCACTGATTAGGGGCAAGGCTAATGCCTGGAAACTAACGGCTCGTTTACGCCGGCTAGCTTGAGAGTGCGGGCAAAAACATTCACTGTGGCATTATTACTGTTGCCTTTTTTGATAACTCTCCAGCACCGCTGACAGACACCATTGGAGCTGTTTGTATTGGTTTAAACTCACCCTCTGTATCGCCTTCCTTCCAGGAAGTAGACGAAGCCCAAGGAGCTATTGTCATTAGCACCAGGAAATGTTAGCATGGGCGAAGCTAACTCGCAGTCTTTGTGTGTTTACCTTAATTGTTGTCGTGCTGCGGCACAGACCTGCTGAGTTGTGGAAACATTAAGGAGAAACTTGCAAAATGCATATGTTGCATATCAAATGTGACAAAATATAAAACAGCAGCAGCTAAATATACCATGTCCAGTAGTTTGCACGATTTGGATGATTTTTCTTCTTCTTTGTAATAAGTATGTGCATAATTAAAGATGTTATGTAATGTTTAACAATAGTAAAGAAAAATTTAATTGGGGACATTGTTTGCTTGTTTTTGTATGACATAATATATTTAGTTTTGTCCTACAAACAGTTTTCTGAGAGAAACAGATTTAATGTTCGACAACAACTTGTAACCATTTGTATGGATGCAAGGAGATCTTCAACAGAGATCCTGCCAGCTTTTTGGCTTTGGAACAAACTCACTGCTACATCTTATTTAGTGGCTTTAAAAAAAAAGGAGAGGTAGTTTTTAAGCATCTAAACAATCCCTGGCAACGGTTCAGATCTGTGAGTAATGGCATGCCTGATGGAGGAGACAAGGTGGAGAAAATGAAACTTCATACACACATGCGGTTTGTAATGTGTTGTTATTTTGTCGCTGGGCTTGTCTCACAGTGGTTACATAATCATCTGAAGGGATGTGTTTTTGCTGACTCGAACTGTTTTGCCTAAAGCTTGTCTGCTGATCGTGATAAAAGCTACATGAAATGAACAAAAGGTCATGTTTTTAATCCCATCTGTTTTAGTCTTTTTTAAAGTTAGACTCTTCCTGATTTTAATGTGTGATACTGGTTTCAGTGCTCTTATATTCCAGATGCTATTTAAAAACCTATTTTCCCACCCTTTAGTTGCAAATCCTAACAATTGTTCATGCCTGAGAACACACCAATGCATATTTCTGTGATTTAAAATTGACAAAGAATAACAATAACAATCAGGGATCTCTGGCACTTTTTCTGACATTAAAGTAAGTTTAAACTGGTACTGTCGCTGAGTGTTGTATTAGGGATGCACGATATGAAAATATTTAAGCTTTAATCTGTCAACTGTTGGCATTACTGTCATTACAATACACCACACTAATATTGGGATAACAATTGTTAACAATTGGTATAAAGTATAGTTGTTGTTGGATCATTGTCTTATAAAAACACTTATTCAAACCAAAGCTTTTTAAATGATCGGTTTACTTTGATTGTGCTAACATGGTCTTTGCTACAAAAAAATAAAGCCATGATTTCCCCTGTACTAATAGCTGTTTAGGATTGCACTATATCAGTGTTGCAGAATAAATGTAAGACACTAGGGATGTGCCGATCTGACAATCACATTGGATATCGGTCCGATATCGGCACAAAATAAAATCTCTGATTATATTGGCCTCTGTCTAAATTCACAGATATCAAACAGAAGATTGTCTTTTCCAGCATTTAGTCTGCACCACTATTTTTGTTAAGCAACTTGTACCCAGTATGCAGAGCCAGAATCACTTCAACACTGTTTGCTAACTAGTAGAGATGAGTAGAAACGATGTTGGTTGTTGTGAACTACTGTTTTCTAATTGAGTATGATCACTTAATGAAATCCTTTCTGACATTCCAGAATACCAAAAGCAATAAGAACTTATGATTCACGTACGATGCCGTATCAGGTCAGTGTCAGTATGCTGAAGACTGAAATATCGTTATCGAGTCGGAAGGGAAGAAGTTGTATCAGGACATCCCTAAAAAAAAAAAGACAATATAAGTAGTTAACAAAAAAAACCAACCTTTGCATACAAATGGAATAATTACAAATTATTTGTTTTTAGCTGTAAAAATCTTGTTTCATTTCTAAAACTCGTCATATTTTAGACGCCTGGCGGTTTCTACTTCATGGCTGTGATTTAGGTTTTCTTTGCCTACAGTGTAGAATATAGTCTTACTGTGTTTAAGGTGCAGAGGTTTGCCATTACAGGCTGTATGTTGATTACCGCATCACCACCGCTCCTACTGAAAAACCACCTTAATGGGTGGTTTTTCTTTTTGCACGGCTGAAATTCCTCCGGGGTTTGTGAGGAGGATAATTTAGAAAAGCTCAAAACAGAAGTTTTGCGGCCTTTTGTTGTCGCGCTCGCGGCTCTGTTGCATTTTTCAGTGGTGCGCCGGGGTTGCTGTAGCAGCAGAGTCACGATAAGTGAAGTGTAATAAACCTGCTATTTTCCTTCTAATGAGTAGTATGTGCTTGAGTAATGGCAGCTGGCTGTGAGTAATATGTGGCAAAGGCCAGACAATGATGAGGAAAATCCTTTTTCCCCCCGTGCTCAGGCACCTCTTTGTTGGATGACGTGTCAGTGTTCATTATTACCACGTTGCGAACAAACGGCAGCTTTGCCCGCGTTTTCCCTTTCTTGTTGCGAGAGACACTTTCACCTGCAAATCCTCCTGTTTTCTCTCGACCGCCTCGTTCTTGCGCCTGCTGCCGTTGCTTCACAAGTCAGCCTCAACCGCAGTGGCTACTGTGCGTCGCATCAAAGAGGAGGCGATTAGAGCGGATTTGTTGTTGTATTCAACGCTGTTCGGTTTGCTGAGAGGTGCAGGCAAGCGGAGAAGCAGATGTTGTCGAGAGCCTATAAAATAAATAAGGCTTCCAGACCTGCATTCATATGTTCAAATGATTGGGGCGTACTTGTAGCGAAGACTTAAAAAAAAAAAAAGGGAGGCAAGTCAGTTTTTGTCTTTGTAGTGTTCAGTATCTGTTTCATTGCAAGATATCTGGCTGTTACACAGAAAATTAATGCCCTTAACAAAGGAACAATGTTCACTCAAAGACCTCTTGATGGGCAATTCAAGAGCTGCATATTCATTAAAAATAACAATCTGTCAGCACTTACTGACAGCGCGCACAACAAGCCAAGCTCTCTTTATTGTTCTCCGAAGATGTTTTTCTTTTTTTTCAGTTCCTGTGCCAAGAGGAGGGTAATTGGCTGTAGCAAAGCTGTGCATGTGTTGTTTTAAGATATTGGACCGACACGCACAGGGCACACTGGCAGAAATGAGCCGAGCAACCCCCTCCTCTCCCTCTGCCTCCCATCTCTCTTTTTCTCTCCCCCTCATCCCCTCGGCGTGTCAGAGAAAGGAAAGACTAGATGCGTTTTGTGGTGTTTGACAGCTTCCCTTCACCTCTCATAAGAGGAGATCCAAGCACGCCGCATCCTCTCTCATCTTTGTGTGATTCCGGCCTAGCTCTGCAGCTCCCAACTATTGTGCCAAGGAGATGGTATCGGTGAACGCCGTTTCGTGTTAACAATCGCAAAGAGTCTTGCTTGCCTGCTTGCCTGCCTGCCAGGCTGCCGGTGGTATTTGATGTACGAGATGTGATCAGACTAGTTTTCCGCGGCGAGTCGGCAGCATCTTCATTTCACAAATGCCTCCTGGATTCTCCTGGTTGTAGCGGCGTGCATGCGTCGTAGCTAATAAGGCTTGGCACGTTTTCCTGTCTGCACCTTTTCCGTTTTGATTTCATGATGTCAAAATTGACCACGCTCCTATTGTCCCTGCTGCTCTATGTGCCCAAGTGAGTGTATAATGGAGAGTGAGCAATCTGCGATTGAAGGCTTGTTTGACATTCAAGCTATGAAGCGATAGCAAAACAAACACATGAAGAAGAGGGTGACGCTCCTGGACTCTTGAAAACGTTGCTTTTTAGGCATCTGCTTCTCTTTTAAATAATACAGGCAGAAATGAGGCTAAAAAACTCCCTCTTGTCCTTCAATAGCTTAAATGAATTTACATTTAAACGAGTTTCCGCCAATAAGAGGAAGCATTTTATTTGATGAATGTTTAAAAAATGCGCAACATAATATTCAGGTTATATTGTTTTGTGCCTTGAATGCTCTCAGAACCTGGCAACATTCCCAACCAACACACTTCCGCGTTTGTTGTTTACTTTTTTTTTTTCAAGCACAGGGGCAAGTGAAAACTTCTCCTTCTGCGGCTGGTTAACATAAATCCATGAGGCTCTGTTCTGAGTAAAACCTCCTACATCTTAAAGACAAGCTATGGTCAGATTTATTAATTTTGTGCCCATTTAAATGATACATATGGATCACTTAATCCGAATAAACTTCAGTCAGTCAAGGGATTTTGTGAATGTTAGGGAGAAAAATTAAGTGGTGTTGGATCATCCGGCTAGCTCCCATACACTTCAGACAAGACTTCAGAGTAGCTACCCCACATCATGACGAGAAAAAATAAACGGAGAACAGGGTGATGTGGACCAATAAAATAGATTTACACAAGAATAAGAAAAGGGATAAATACAAAAGCATGAAGACATGAGAAATGATCCCATGTTCAGTCTGTTTCATCTGTCCAGCTTCACAAATGATTTACGCTGAACAGTATTTAACAGCAATGTTTAACTTAATGCAAAGAAGTTCTGCAAAATGTGAGGAGTTTTGGTTCAAGTAAGATCCTCCCACACAATGAAGCAAATAATTTATAATCTCGAATCCATTTAGATTCAGATATTGTCCTCCAATATCTGAATCTAATCGTGAGATGGTAAAAGATGGTAAAAGATTTGCACAGTGTTAGTTTTCCTATTTATATCTTACTTTGTTTTGGTACTAAGCAGAAAAAAACCTACAAGGAAATGTTTACTTGAATTAACAAGTCTAAAAAAATACATTTGATTAAATTGATTATTTTATATAGAGGTGTGTCAAAACCAGCATCCTCTTGTGATGCTGTGTCAGGAGTGAAAGTGTCCGTTAAGGCGTCTAAGGTCGTGTGTTTGTGTTTCCTGGATCTAAGATGTTATGTAGATCCTCTGATAACGGACCGGCTCTGCGTTGGCGTCTCTGTGACGAGCTTGGGCATTGCACTGATGTTGTTAGTGCACACATGAGGGTGTTTTGAGTCTGGCCCTGATGTTTTTGGTGGAGTTGGCAGCAAAGACAGTGAGTGGTGAGGGTTTATGTAGATGGCATTGGGATCGCCTGCTTCCCGGGAAAAGCACGTCCTTGATCGTCCTTTCAGGTTAGATGACCCTATTGAGCGTGCAGAGGCTTCAGATTGGGACCCTGGGTTGGATCGACTGAGTTTAAAGATGGACGTCTTGTCTTTTGCACCTCGGTGCCAGGAGCCGGCTCGGAGAAAATGAGTTCTGAGGATTGGGTTTAGATTTGCCACCGTAGCACTTCCTCTCTGATACACTCCAGCTACTATCAGGGAGAGGTTGTCAGAGACGGAGAGAGGGAGAACAGCAAAGCACAGCAGCGCTATCTAATAGATCAATTTGTAATAAATCTGTTGCCTCAAGCTGTTGTTGTTCGCTTCTACTCACTAAAAGGTGTCTGCGTTTCTCAGGCAAGAAAATGCTTGTCAGGCCGAGGATGCAGAGCTATCGCTAAATGAGACGCCGCGCCTAAAGCACAGGAAATCGTTTGCTCTGAGCTCGGTTTACATGGGTCGAACACATCGCTCTCCTATCAGCACATTCCATTGGTCAGGAACCATGGCTGTGGACCAATCAATGCGAGCGATGCCGAAATCAGGAAGCAACGCTCCCCTCACGTTATATTTCCTCCATTATCCAGTACGAACCATTAATCATGACGAAAGAGCGATTGATTGAGCGACCAGTCGAGCTTGGCGAGTTTATTTCTCCAAGAATCCTCCTGCTTTTTTTTTCCGAGGTGAGTGGGCAATATTCAAACGGCCCAATTATTATGAGAGCAGTTTGATCTTTAAGGTAACATAGAGGCAGCCTTCAATCAAAGCCACCAGGGAGCCCTCCTACTACTCCTCCTCCACCAGCAGCCATATGGACCGTACTAATTGTCTTTTACACCAACCATTTTCACGGATCCATCTGGGACTTGTGCGAGCGCTGTAGCTATAATGTCACCAGCAGTGGGCTGGCTCATGAAAGAAACATTAGTAAGCACGATGAGATGACAGGGAGGCAATATACTGCGAGGCAACACAATTATTGATTTTATTCAAATGAAAACAGCGGCTCTCTGCGCTGGAGCTGTTAGCCGTTGTCTTTAAAGTGTGATTTTTTGCTACTATTGTCTAGAATCAGTTTGTTATCAAACGACCAGCATTATCCTTACATTGTGATTAAAATAGAGGAACATACTGAATATTTTGTTCTGTTTAGTGGTTGGGATTATTTGCGCCCAGCAGGTGATGAAATGTTCTTGGAAAACATTTAAGAGGTGCATTAATGATGCTTACAGACTTTTGTAAAGACTATATAAGCTGAAATACTTCATTATTAATAATGAAGTCTTTTAGCTATATATATTGAACAGTATTTTTGAAAGAATTACTAAAAATATATTTTTTTTTATAGGATTTTCTAATTGTTTTCCCAAACCATAGTTCACCAAAGCAGTTATAGTTATTTTGTGGGTTAGATGCATTTAATAAGTAGCAAAAAGGGACTAATAATTATTATTTATGACTAATCAATGATAAATATGCATCTTCAGCATTACCAGGTTCTTTTCTGTCCGTTTTTCTTTTGGTGGCTGCAGAATTGCTAATGTTTTGTTTGTTGAATGTAAATGTGTGGCAGTCACCATTTTCTCTCCGCCATTTCCGACCGGGGATCGGTTGTAAAATATGTGAAGTGCTAAGTGCGACTTAGGCGAATCAGTGTGTGTTTTATAATATTCAGTCTTGAAAAGGGCACATCTATGGAAATTAGATCCCACAAAGGAGGGGGTGGGCATTTTTGAATAGCGACAGAATCGAGGGCGGAGGGGATGAGGAATCAGGAAAAAACAAAAAAAACTGAAAAAGAGAGCTTGTGTTTTATTGTGCACTTGCCAACAGTTTTCTTGTAATTATTGAAATTGATGTTTGCCGCAAAGCTGTAAATTTGCGAGATCCTCTGTTAATAAAGCGGCGGCAGCAGCCATGCCGTCAGGCTGAGGAGTAAAAAGCAATCAAGCCTCCAACATCCTGTCCCTCGCTCCTAAGACGAAGCGGCAGAAATCCTAATTAACAGAGAGGATGAGGAGCTCTCGCCACAGTTCTTGGCTAGCTACTGTTCTCTAATGAAGAAGCCGCGCCAGTCTCTTCCAAACCACTTTTTCTCACATTGCCTTTTGGCGTTGGCTGTGGCTCGCCCGGGGGATTTCTCCTCTCACCTTCTGCTTTCGTCCTTCTCTGTGTGTGAACTTGCAGAAGTGACCTTTGAACTGATTCGGGGCAGGAGAGCCTCATACATGTCTGCAGATAAACCCGGCGAGCTGGATGTTGGCCTCTGTGATGGTTATTGTGTTTTATGTAAAGGAGAGGGAGAGATGGTATTGATCTCGTCTCATTGATTTCATAGATCCTCTTTAGGACAGTACAGTTGTCTTTCTGTGTCATCTTCAAGGGCTCCCTTTCAAATCGGCGATGTGGCAAATTACTCCTGTCATCTGCTACTCGAACAACATCATGTCATCCTTGGTGGACTTGAAAGTCAGGTTAAATCTCACTGCGCGTGTCTGACGTCTGTCTTTGAGCTCGGCTGTAAAGTTTTGATAATGCGCCACTCATTAAGGATTTATTTTTTTATTTTTATGATAAAACTTACAGAAGCCACCTTCACTCTTATTTGTTGCTTTGCCTGTTTCCCTAACCCTTCACTTACTGAGGGGATATTAAATGTATCAACAGCAACAGAGAGTTCAGGCTGTAGTAAAACACTAAAATAATTGTTGGTAAATAATTTTTTTTTGTCTCTTTTGAAAAACAAAATGCTGTCTCCTGATGCATTTATAATACAGAAGTGTTGGTAGATGTTAGTTTTGATGCATTTAATGCATAATTAAATAATCTTTGAAGGTGTTTTTCAGTGTTTGACCTTTTCACCAAACAGCTTGCATGTAATCAGCTCATCTCTAGTTATTTGTAGGCTCTTTATTTTAAAATGGAGTCGGAGGATTTTTTAATAAGTTAGATATTTTCGATATTTTGAATCTGAATCAAGTTAATTTAGTCTGTATGTGGATACAATAACAAACTTTTGTTTTTATGTATGAGCTTAAAGTAACACAAATGTCACTAAGGCTCCATCTATATGGAGCCATTTCCAGAAATGTTTTAATCCACTTAGAAACAAAGAACATAACCCAAACCTACTGTGTTTTTTTGCTCCTTCAGACCTTCAAGTGGATCTGTTTAGATCTGTGCTATAATTTATGGCTTGACAGCAGAGCTTCTCTCAGTCCTCAGCCAGATTCTTCTCTCTCTGTTTACCTGTAAACTTGTTCGTTCTCTCGCAGCTGTCTGTAAAATTGCCATAGAGCGTTTTTTCTCTGCCCACACCCCCCACAAGCTCCCTTTGTTGTAGCCAAGAGCTCAAAAGCCTCCAGGGATGCTCAGACAAATAGAGGACAGCGACAGGTGAGGCTCTGTCCCTCCATCCATCCGTCTCTCCATCTCCCCTGTGAGCACTCTGCCAGACAAGTTTCCAGCACATCGACTCACTGTTGGATTCATTGTCACTTAACCGATCTGGGGGCCTAGAGCTCTCTCTTAAAGGCCACACTCTCCTCCTCATTTCAGCGTCCTCCCAAATAAAGCCACAGCTACGTACGTGTTGTCTGAGCCGCAGCCTTCCTTCTCCTTTTGCAGGTGTCAACATTAGCAGGCTGCTGCTTCTGATGACAGGTGAATTAAGTGCTTGTCACGTCTCAAAAAGAGTCCCGCTGGATGCTCCCGTCTCGATTCGCCGCGGTTGATTTCGACGAGAGCGTCGGGCAGGACTCTATTGTGCAAATCTCTCACCAACTGTGGCAATACGTTCACGCGTTCATCGAGGATGATCGAGGGCAAGAGGAGAGTCCTGTCAGACTTTCCGTCCGTCTCTCTTTATTGTTTGGTGCAAAGCTCGTCGCAAAACGCCATCGATGGATGCCGGCAGAGTTCACGTGGGAAGTCACGTTTGGTTAGAAGCGTGCATCAATAAACGTTTAAATTTCACTTTAACTTCTCGTAGAACCTTCCTAGGAGAACCTCCTCCTATGTTTCCTCTAATCGGCATCAAATCTGCTGCCCTTCTCTTCCCAGGATTTTTATTAGTCTTCCTCTTGTCGCTGCGGCTATGAAGATGTCGACAGCAGGTGCTGGAAACTAAAAAGGACACCTTTGTCTGCACCCACCCCCACTCTCCACCTATTGTCTCTTCATCACGTAGCGGCTCACGTTACACGGCCGCTCGTCCAACCTCGCAAGCTACTGTTGCCGCGTGATGAAGTCGACGAAAGTGAGGAAACGCGCTCAGAGATGTGGGTGTGAATGCCGAATGCGGGTTTTTTGTTGCAAGATGGAGCTCATTGTGGTGGCGGTGGGGGGCTGCTTTTAATTGTTTGTGACACGTGAAATGAGAAACAATAATGTGCGACTTCTAGGGAGCCTGGGAGATTGCAATCTGGTGGGCAGCTTAAAGGAGAGTCGGCGAGATGCAATTGAACGTCTCTCTTTTTTTTCCCCTCGCTGCCCTCTGAGCTGAGAACAAGTCAAACGTGTTTAGCAAGCAGTGATTTATTTGTTTATTTATTTACTTGCTCTCTGTCTGCTCGCCTCCTCGCCCCGTTTGTTATCCAGCAATGCTGCCGGTGGAAAAACCCTCCCAGGCTTCTTGAGTGAATCCTCTAATGTCTGTGTCGCTCCTTGCAGCCGCAGTTCTCGGCAGATATCTGCAGCACCACCTGATTTGACTTGGTAATGGGGCATTGATGAGTCTTGGGGGGGAAAACGGGAGAGGAGCTACCTCTGTGAGGCGGTAATAAAGCATTCGTGTTAATTCTCGAACGCAGTTGACACACGCTGCCTTAGAAAATATGCATGCATTTTTAACATTTTATTACATTACAACCTCAAGATTTAATGTTTTTATTTATTAGGATTTGATGCGAAAGATCAGCACAAAACAACGGAGCCATATTAGGTGGAAGGAAGGTGTACATGGTTTTCTGCATTGCTTGACCTTACAAAATGTAAAAAATGTTGAGTGCTTTGGTATTTAACCCCCTTTTGCTCTGATAAACCTAAATAAACCTAGATGCACTGTTGAAACAGCTGCTTTTTTACATTTATACTGACTTTAGGAGGGTTAAGTAAAATCAACAAAGAGGAAACAATCCCCCCCAGCCAGCTTGATTACAACAATAACCCCAAAAAAATGGATCGCCAGATTTAAGCAGAACAAGTGTCTGTTTTTATGCAGGCGTTCACGGGAAGCTGAGCTGTGTCTGCAGCAACAATCTATCCAGCTTGTTGCTCTGTGAGCATAATATGAATGAAGCAGGTTTTTTAAGGCTGCAAAACAATCTCTGGTAGAGATCTAGAGTGGCGTTTTGCTGTGCGATGCTATCCTCCAGCAAGGACGTTTGATCTGGCCGGGAGATGATAGAAGTATGGATGGAGGTGACCTGGAAAGAAAACCTGATAGAAGATCCAGGATTTGGAATTGTGGCGGATGTTCTCCTTCCAGTAGGACCAAAAGCAGTGGGGATGTTTACATGAGATTATACACTTTTGATAAGAATAGCTGGCCAAAATACAACTGGGGACGTGTTTTCAGACTGGTTTTTGCCGATGTCAAGCTATTTTGCAAGCAAAACCTTCAGTCTCGAATGTCAAAACTGGTTGAGACACACCTCAAAAAATGCTTACAGCTGCAGAAATCTGGCTAAATTCAAGTTTAGATTTTTTTTTTGTAGTAACATTTTAAAATCACTACATATTTTCCCTTCTAACTCACAGTTATGGACAGCTTTGTTTTGGTCGGCCATATAAAATCGCATTAAACTGCATTAACCTTTGAGAAAATAAAGGGGTTTGAATACTTTTGCAACGCCTGGTAACTGTAAAACTGCTCTTGAAAATAGAAATGTATTAAACACACGGCAGCCGTCATCCCTGCACCCTCTCGCTGTTTCTACAGGAGGGGAGAAAAATACGCCAGGAGGTGGAAATAGCCTTCGACATTCAGCGTTCAACTCAATTTCTGTTTTTCTTCCTCACCGCAAACAGTAGATAATTCTTTCTTTAACATCTAAAACTGAGCTCTCTGTTTAGTGAATCGAGAGTTCAACGTCAAGGACATAAAAGGTAGCCCTGCCAGGAGTTGTATGCGAGATAAAAGAAGAATCGCTTAAGCACTCTGTTATTTGAAGCACATTTCAATTGCTGTTGATGTCAGTAGTCTGATAATTCATCCTGCTAGTTTTTATCTCACACACGCGCGCTCGCTCGCGCCCACACACACTGTGTCTACATCTGCAAACACGAACTCGCCTCTCCGACGAGGGTAGACCCCCCCCCCCCACCACCACCTCTTCTGCAATTTGAAGATGAAATGCTCGTCAGGCGATTGTCTGTCTATGCCTATCCTAGAGACGAGTAGGGCTGCGGATAAAAAAACCAAACAGGAGCTGACTGCGTCTCACAGGAGCATCTTGTCTGTGTTATCATTCCAGCTACTGCTGCAATTAATATTAATGTGCTTTAAAGCACGCTCCAGCAACAACGCCTCCCTTTTTCTCTCCTCTCTTCTCTCCTCCTGCTTTGTGTGTTTGCTTGTGCGTGAACGAGGAGGAAGAGGGCAATAAAGCCGGCGAGTAGATAAAAACCTAGCCAGAATATGACAGTCCTCTTGTTCCGCTGTCGTTAAGCTTTGAGGGATGTGCGAATAAAAGACGAGGGATGAAGCTGAATCCCAGCCCGGCCAAGGCAGACTGCTAGCACTGCCCGTGGTTTGAGGCACCCCTGCGTCTACCGCGGCCCCTCGACTCTGCGATGCGCGCAGCCTGTTTATTTGGTCATGTCGTAATAATGCTTGACCTTTTCTTTCAAGTGCGCAACCTGACCTTTATCACCTTGCTGCTCTGCAAATCAGCGTTTGTGTGTGTGTGTCGTGTGAGCACACGGAGGGAGGAAGAGGCGAGCGGCTCCTATGCAGGAGGCTTCATGGTCTGCCAACTCGGGGAGTGGATTGTTCCATATTAGCATGCATTAGTTGGTTTAGTGCAAAGCATTTAATTATGCAAGATGGCACTAAACTGTCTATGTTATGATTAGCCCAACACGTTACAACTGTAATCTCTTCGTTTTAATTTCACCAGATATGGCTTGATGATTAGGAGGTCCAAGGTGGGGTGGGTAAGAAGGGGTAAAATAATACATTAAGAATCCCCTTCCCCCTCCACATCTGTTTTTACAACCACAACAATCCCTATTTGTTGCTCTCTACCTGAATTCCTTTTGCCTCGTTAGTATGCAACACAATGCACATCAATGCACATCATGCAGTGGTTTGGAACTGAAGCTAAACTTAATCAGTGGGTTTTAGTGATTAATAATAATTTAAAGAGGACCAAGGTGATTTCTTGTCTCCTCATATTATATTTGCATAACGCAGCTCCAAATGAGAAGCTGTAAAAAGAAACTTAAAAAAAAAAATTGGGCAGAAATTGTAGTCCTAGATACACTGTACTTGTAAATCAGACCTGATCGTCGTACTGGAGTACTTTAATCTTGTAAACCTGAAAATCAATCTGAATTTTTATTTATCTTCTACATTAGAGTGATATTTTTATGAAATTGGTCCGACTTCGTACTTGCACGTCGAAACTCACATCCAAGTAAATTAACTTGAGTTTTACTCTCAACAGGAAAAAAAAGTAGATTTTGTACCAAAATTACTTTTTACAAATATTTGTTTATGGAGGCACAAAGATAAAATTCTCAGACATTGTGGTTTACAAGGTTGCAAAGTGCATCCACAACTAATTATACTAAAATGACTATTAATTAATACTATCGATTTTATTTTATTTTTTCACAACTACGCAGTCTTATTTAAGTACAAAATATGAATTGCTTGACTTTATGATCACGCATGTTTGTGGTAAGTTACTTGTGCTGTGATTTATAGTTTGGCTTTATTGATATAATTGTTTTTAGGGCTAAAGTGGTTAAACACTTGAATTATTCAGAAAGTTTGTCAATGCCATCCGTTTTTCTTATAGTTTTAAGCATCTTGCATGCTGACGCGAGTGAATCTTTATCGCTTCATCAGTGCAGACATCTTGCTGCAGAATAAGTGTAGCTATTATTAATGGGTCACTACCGCTTTGTTTAACTTACTTGAACAGATTAGGCAGAAATGACAAAGCAAAAAGATTTACAGAACATGTTTTTGCTTTTTTTGCCCATTAGCCTGTTTATCTTTTAGTTATTATTTAGCTTTGTAACAAAACTATGAACTCTGGATCCGAGTGCTGTTGAACTTTTATCACAGTTTGTTAATTCAAATAGATTGTTTTTGCTCTGTTTTTATGGTATATTTTAAGTTTAAACCCATTTTGTTTTGTAGATAACCAATCCTGTTCCTCCTTCATTCGCAACATTGACACTCAAAACATTTTTTAAGAGCATTGAGATCGCACAATATTACATGGTGCTGTTTGTTGGATAGACCAAAGTTGCTCTACGAAACGCTGTCTAATTGAGATTTTGAGTTGGCCTCTCTAAATTAACCTTAGGCTATCTCCCAGAATATTTTTCCTGGCTTTGTGTTGAATAAAATAAACAAACAAGTTGACAGAGGAGAGACATGGTTGATGTGTAAATACGGGCACACATTACTGCCATGCATCACAGCTGGCTAACGACACTGATGCCTGATTTGAAGCTGTTTTAAAGTTAATATATTTTTACTGGTTAAATTTTATATCCTTGAATATTTTCAAAAACGTGTACTAAATAAACAGCTTAATGTTTAAATAAAACTAAAGAAATATTGTTAATACTAAATCACATTCAAATAGGAGGCATATATTGCATTATGTTTGTTTGGATCGTCTTGTTACACATCATTTAAATATAGTTCTAATAAGGTAGCTTTGATCATAAGAACAAACTTGGTGTACTAAATGAATTACGGTGCAATCTTTAAAGATTTAATCCATACTAAACATATCTTTGAGTTAAATCCAGTTTAGCTCATCTTACTGGCTCTGCTGGGGCCTCTTAGGAGACAGATCTGCTTATTTTTCTTTTCCAGGATGTTTAAGGCTTCTGCTTTTTGTCCCCCACTGGTAACACTTGTTCTGTTGGAAAAAAAAGCGTCGGTGGGATGGGATAGAGAGCACGACGGCGTCTCCATCTTTCAAGTAGTGCTGCCATATTCCCACTAGATGTAACATGTGTCTGGTATTTTGCAGCAAATGTGTTTCTCCCCATAGAATAAGCTTTTTCTTTTCTTCACTCTCACACAAACAAAATCGACACTAGCCATTTCCTTTTCTTTCTGTTTTCTGTGAGTGGCTTTCCATGGTTTAGGCAGTGTTTTTTTTTTTTGTTGTGTTTTAATCTTGAGGAGCAGGCAGAGGAAGCCTGGGCAGAGCTGAAGCAAGCCAGGCTGGCAGGCAGTCGCTGCAGTGGAGCCCCATTATACAGGAGAGATATCAAACCATGAATCATTTACGCCAGCCCTCCCCTCTCCTCCCTTCTCCTCCGATCGCATGCGGCAGTGACGCCCGGCCGGGCCGCCTCCTTGCTTCTGTCTGCGTCTTTAATGAATGATTACTGCGTTTCATAAACATAGGCCGGAGTAATTAAAGTATTATTGATCCTTTCCATGTTTGATCTGAGACATCCAATAATGTTTTTTTTTGTTGTTGTTGTTTTGCTTCAGTCTTGGACTTAAGGAAAGAAAAACCTTCCAGAAGAGGTCCTTGATATTTTTCTCTTTCAGCTTTGGACGTTGTACTAATCGAGCTAGGCGAGGTTTCCTGGTTCTAGTTCCAGTTTTACTTGAGGATTTGCTTAAAAGCTGGAGGGACACGGGGCTAATGTGGTGGAAAAGAGTGATCCAGGTCAGCGTTCGTCGCTGAATCTGTCACCCTGACAGGCTGAAGCTGAAGGATGCAGTGCAGCGTTGAATAAAAGAGAGTGAAAAAAGGAAAGCCTGACCTGACTGCGATTTGCGCTCTCAATGTTACAAGCGCCTGTTTGATATAAACTTAATCAGTATCACCTCTTCAGACTGTTAAATCGGCTAATAAGTCTATTTCTTCAACCGTCTGCTAGTTTTTTTCTCCCTCATCTCTCTTGCCTTGCTGTCATTTCTATCCTCTGGTCTTGTTTTCACCAGGCTCGTCTCTCTCTCTCTCTCTTTTGCTCTCAAAGCATCGACTCTTCTCGATTTTGATCAGTAGTGCTCTTCAGTTTTAATATCTGAATAACTGATGGGGGGGATAGAGCTTCACAAGTGGGCTGTAGAAGCCATTTTGTGCGTCGGGTTACTAATGTGGTGAAATTGTTGGGTCTTCCTGATTAACAGTCAAATACCGTTCGTATCATGGAGGTTACCTCCTTGATTTCACTGTATGGAGGAATGTTCATGCTCCCTTTTCTGCGTCGGTTTTATTATTGGTTTGCTGAAGTATTTATTTCTCTTGAACTTTTCTTGTAAAGGATGAAACAAATATGGAACAAGTCGTTCTATTTAGATGCATAAATGCAAAATATAATCTGTGGTGTTTCCATAATTCTCCTTGTCTTCAGTAAAAGTTGTGTTAGAGGAATCATGCCATATTTTTTAGCAGGTATAAATAGGGCTGTATCATGTTGCTCGATTAATTCCAGCAGACAGACAGAAAACGTCATAAGTCGGGTCAAATGTGACCAAAAGTGGCTTTGTGCAAAATATGAGTTGCAGTGAAACCTGGTGGAGGCAACAGCATGCTTTTGGAAGGTAAATAAAATGTAATCCTAATGGAAAGCATACAAGACGTAACACAGGAAGAAAAAGAATTTGATATTTAAATTGCAGCTGCAGTGGAAAAATGGAGAAAGCATATTTAATCTGGATTTATGTCTGAACTGTCAGCTATCCAGTTAATCTGTGTGCAAGACTTTTACATCAATTCAACTTAAAATCTGACAGAATCTAAATTTTCTCAAAGAATATGTGAGTAGACATGAAACAAGGTTAAAGTACCTTAAGAAACCTGCGGTTAGTATTTGATCGATCAGGACAGATTATTCAGTTGTCTTAATATTAAGACCAGCATGTATGGTTTGTCTTTTAAGTCATAATTATGCCCTACTTTATGTTTAGCCAGCACTTAAAATCGCCTTTAAAATACATAAAAATTTTAACTTGTAACTTAAACACATGTTGAGAGTCATAAGTACTCCAGCAGGGCACCATGTGTCCGAGTCAGATATTGGTTTTTAGATTTAACACAAATGGAGTATCGCTATCCTTAACTTCCAAAATGTAAAAGTCGGATGGAGCCGGCCATTAATTCTGCGAGAGCGAGCCTCCGCTGATTAGTAGCCTTTTCTCCCTGCCCTCCGGCTCATCCCTTTTGTTAGCGAGCCACATGGCTCCGTGCGGGCTCCATCCTAATCAGTGCCAAATATTCAGTAGTAGACCATAGCCTAATCAGCTGAGGCATAATCATTGTCTACCAATTGCTTTCCTCTTGACCTCTCGGATGGAGCTAAAGCTGCACAGCCTCACCACAGCGCCGCCTCAATTACTGCAGAGGTAGCGCTGATAAAGAAGACCTCCAGCTCAAACGAAAAATGGCTGATTTATGTGGACACACATGGATCCTAATTTGATAATGCGGAAGCGCGCGGATGAACGTGTGCCATGATTCACCAACGTTTTTATTTATTTACCCCCACCATCCTCTCCAAAGCAGTCCAGCAGAAAAAACCCGCCTGAAGGTTCTGGCTTCCTTAAAGCCTTTACATTCTCGTTGCTGCTCGGCTGCACAGAGGTGTGTTTGTGCGCGTAAGGAAAGCGCTGGTGTGTGCCGCCAGTGACCGACCCTCTTGTGCTAGTGACAGCTGTGAGGTCGGAACAAAAAGCCGCCTATTTCCCGGGGAACAGCTCCCTTTATCCCTTTTCTCTCAGCGAACACAAACACATTAAAAAGACAAGGAGATACTCTGATTGTTTGGGGAGAACCTGATTGTTTTATTTCTAGGTTTTTCTCTGAGGCATAAAGAAAATACACGTGCTTGGGTTGTTTTGGTAAGGATTCCAGATACTGTTTCTATGATGAGACGGCCATAGTTTTATTGGCTGTGACTCATTGTTTTTTGCACATTGACAGGAGCTAAGCCTTTGTTTTGCTGGTAGACTGCAACAGAGCTCTGCTTATTGTCAGCCTGCCCTTCACTTATTTCTGTTTATCCTAATGGAGAGCATTAAGTGAGGGACGTAATTAATTGACCCTGGCAGCTCAATGGGGGCTGCAGCCGCGCCGGGCAGCAGGTGCTGAGTGGGCACCCTCCTCCCTCCCCCGTCCTCCATCTCTCACTCCGTTCCTCATCTCGGTGTGCGTATCGCAGAGAGTACCCCGACGCTCCCTGCTGACCGATTGGCTCAGACGGCGCTTGGTAAGTGCAATGATGCTGGATGCCTGAGCCTTTGTGAGTAGCATAATACCTCCTAATGCCTGAAGGAGCGCTCTCTCGCTCTCTCTCTGTCCCTTTCTCACTTCCCTCAGCTGCTGCTTCTTAGCCAAGCCTGGCCAGTGGAGAGCGTAGCCGAGTGCCTCCTTTTCTACTCTGCTTTGCTCTGCAGTTTATTAAAGATAATACTTGCTTCCTTTTTTTAATTATGTTTTTTTTACACTCGGGTGTTAGATTGCGACAGCAGCAGAGGCTGTCATGTCAGATAAAAGACAGTGGGCCCCAGAAATGTGGTTCACACTGCATCTGTATTTACTGCGTCACCCCCCTCTCTATCCACAGTCTCTGACAAGGAACAAGGAGGAGGAGGAGGAGGGGAAAATGGAGGATGGGTTAGTGCATTCATGTGTCTTCACATTGACGTGTCTCATAAGGACGAAATGGGGGACATACTAAAGTCATCAGTCAGCCTTTTTAATACCCGTCGACTACTGAGAGATACAGAGGAATGCTCACAAAGAAAGAACCTGATTGCTTCTGTTTAAAACGTTTACATGCCATGCTTCGGAGATGGCTTCCCGACAGAGTGAAACGTTTTTGTGAATTTGCTAAGAGTGAAGTAAAGAGTTGTCATGGATCAGCGTGAGAGTCTCGCAGTATAACTTCTACTTGCATCTTCCATTCATGTAGTTTTATGGTGTTTACATAACACTTTTAAACAAAAATGCATAACCACGGTTATGCACGGTTAAGATTATCCTCATATTAGTATTTTCCTACTTTAATATTGGACTACAGCTGGTTGTGCTGAATGTTGTTCCATGTTTTTGTTACTTTATTTTATACTTACACAAATACAAACCAAGCCGTCTGGACTGCCTAGTTTTCACCTGGTCTTATGTTTCCCCAAAGCGTTTGTTGTGAGAGATTTTATTTTGACTAAAAAATAGTTCCTAACCGCAGAATGTGGTTGGTTTTTTTTTGGGAAAAGTAGAGTGAGCTTCTTTAAGGCAGCAGACGAGCAACCTGCAGCTTTGCTCTGAGAACAGCTGTTCGCTTAACTGAGCTCTTTCTCTGAATTCTCGTTTAAAGGCTCGTTAAAGGAGCAGTACGACAAAAAGTGTTTGCAGTTCTGAACCCATTGGTTTTAGTACTGATGTCCCTCTCATGTCTGGAAAAACATGTACCGTGAGTCGTTCATGCTTATAGTGGCAAAAGTAACTGTTGAAGATGCCAAGGTTTTTTTTTTTCTTTGTGCACATGTAAAGAGACCAAGTAATCCACCTCTCTGGGGAAGATCTACTGGGGGTGGCATAGGTTGGTACCCCAAAAGAAAAACCCTACCACCCAGGTGGCACCCAAACTGTCGGCTCTGAACTCTTTAAATAGTTATGGCACATCAATAATTCAGAGCGTAAACCTGCTTTTTCCTGAGTACTTTGAATGCAACATTTAAAGCTCTGTATTATGTATGGTCGGTACGGATAAACATTTAATCACAATATCTTGTTGTACTGTTGTGATAACAATTAAGTAATAATTACACAAATACTGCTCATGATCATCATTCTAATTTAAAACGGTCTTCGACTACTTTGGGGCTTCCAAACATAATTTATTAGCATTTATCATTGTCACAATAAATCACGATTCTTAGAATCCCAAGAAATTAACCCCAATAGCGATAAACTATATGATAATGAAAAACACTACTCTGTACTAATAATTATGAAACCAATGTTACCACAATAAAAAATCAACAACAATATTTTGCAACATGTAAAGTGCAGTCAGATTTTAAGTCTGCATGAGCCGGAGAAGCTGATAAGTGTTATGTTTGTTCAGAAAACATAGTTCAGTTACTTTAAAATCATACATAAATGACGAGGAATTGATGCATATTTTTTTTCCCCCCACACCAAAGATTAAGCCGTGAGAAAAAGACAGCCTAACCAACAGAGTGAGGTTGATGGAGAAGATGAGGCGGATGGAGACAGAAAAAAATCCACAGAAATGTGATGAAGAGCAAAGCTGTGTTCAGTGACAGGAGGAATTGGTGGAGTTGCACAGCGGTGAGAAAGAGGAGGATGAAGAGAATCCCAGAGATAGAGAGGGATAACAAGAGGAAGGCTCGGCAAGAGAGTGAAGGGAGAGAGTCTGAGACATCAGCAAAAATACAGTTTCCTCCCTTTTGTTTGTCACACAAGTGTTTCTAAACCGCAAACCAATGTAACGATTAGCTAGCTTTAGTAATGACCGGCTTCATTTAAAAACCACATTTTGTGTTGTCAGGTGCAACAAACATCCAAAAAAGCAAATGAGGAATAAGACCACATACTTTAACTACATACTTTGATTTAGTTGCATCTAAATCGGAGAAATTTAGGATAAATTACAAAATTTTCTGGCTTCATTCCTGAATTTTCCCATGTGGGACAGATTTGAATATTATTATATATTATAGATATTGCTTAAATCTTTTTACCTTGGTCCTGCTCAGTCTATAGATATTCAGTTTTATTCTTTAGTTTACTTCGGTACAAATGCAGCTTGATGGACTATGTACATACTTGACTGCAAATATATTTACACCATTGCTGTCTGTCTGAATTGATGTATCTGTAAAACAGTGGAAAAACACAGAGGAAAATGTTCACAAATATTTATTGGTTATCAAGTAGGAAGGTTTTAAAAGCCGGAACATTTGGATTTCTCTTTTGGTTTAGGGATGTTGTTTGTTTTCATCTGATGAGTCTCCTGTCTGATCAAGCGTCTACATGGTTTATCTTCAGCAGTGGAGTCTTGTGTGGTTAGTAGGTATAGAAGCAGCTCTTCAGCTCTTATTGATATTGGTCTGATTTCATCAAAAAAAAAAAATCTATATCTGATTGTATTGGCCTATATCTAAAACCTCCAATATCAGGACTCCAACACAAGAATTCTGTTCCAGCGTTTGAGCTGCGCCACCTTTGGGAAAACCTCTCATTTATTTAATTTGATTGTAGAACCTTAATTTTTTTTGCAACCCATTGATTATTCCTACATGGATAATATTTTCTAATAACTATTGTTGTTAAGTAGTCTCAGAATAATGTCGCTTAATCAAGCCATTTGTAACATTCCACACTAAAAAAGAATTAAAAGTCTGTTTGATTTATGCTGATATAATGAAGATTGAAATATCTGTATCGTATAGGGACACCCCTTATTTTCTATAGCCCTCCAGTGATCCTTCCACCTTCTGATTATCATTCAGTTTCCTTTTTTTTGATTATTCTCAATTAGGATTAAACAAGCTAATATTTATTTTCAATCATAGGGAACCAAACTAGATGAACTAGTTTTATTTTACTCGCCTTCTTTCCTTCAATTCCTGTTACCAGTGCACATTTTCTTAGAAATTGCAGCCATTGTTTTCTTCTGATTTCTTTTACATGAATGGATTACGCAGGTTATTGCAAAGATATGGTGTGAATTTCTCGTGAAAAAGGGCCTTTGGAAATACATTTGCTGAGAATAACATCGAGGGGTTGGATGACTTTTGTATTTTTCCACTCAAGGTAAGGGTTTTCTTTTTTAAATAACATCCTTCAGGCTATTATATATATAAATATACATGGTAGAGGAGAATTGCTTAGAAACGTTCCGATGCTTGCAGTGGTTTGCATAATCTACAGCTGTCAGTCGTCTCCACACATCTCGACGCTGCAGCTTTTGGTGACAGCTAGACTAATGTATTCATGGCACTGCCACAGTGAGAGGCATTACTTTACCTCTGCCTAATTGAGGGGAAACTCCCTTGACACCTGCTTAGTGCGACGCGGGGTAAAGAGACCAGCCAGATTCAACCCTAGGAGCCGAGCCTGCTGAACCCTGACTGAAGAATAACAGAACCTGGGACCACCCTGGGACCGCCGAGGGAAGAAATTATTTAATAATGTTGAAGGTATATTACACCAGCCCTTCCTGCGCTTTCTTTTTTTTTTCATCGCCTCTTACTCGGCTCAGGAGACGACTCGGGATTCTGTGCCTGGAGGTGTAGCCAGATAGGTTTGCTTAATATTTCACACCCTAAAGACAGAGATTCAGAGTGAAAGAAGAAGCGGCAACGAAGGTGAGCAAGGAGGGCAAAAAGAAAAAAACTTAGCTGAGGGCTGGGCATGGGTTGTGGAGTGAGGCTGGAGTGTAGTAGTCAAGGGCAGTCAGGGGAGGCCTGTAATTGCCTGACACCGGGATGTAGCTGTGGATTTGTGGATGCGTCCGTTTGTGCGCTCGGCCAATGTCTGAATGCTCTAAGGCCAAAAACACATATATCGCTGGAACCAGGCTGCACAGCGTTCAGGAGGCTGATGTCCTGCCATTCAAACTGAATGCTGATCTCGAGTTCAACAGACGGACAAGTCCACTCACACCTGCAGCCTCACGGCCCCAGAGCCCCACCCGCGTCCACAGAGCCAAACCCGCGCCCTTTTAATTGTGCTTTCCTCTGGGTGAAATGAGGGAGACTGACAGAGGAGGTGGACGTGTCAGTCGCAGGTGTAGAGAGAAGAGATGGTAGAGGAGGCTGACAAGCTAGCAGCGGGGAGGAACTAGGGGGAAGGCGTGCTGTAACGGGCGGGAGTGAAGGTGGCTTTATGTAAGAGGGGAAGCTCCATTCTCAATATTACTTACCTGGTATCTGCTCATCTATTTAACAGTCTCCACAGCTACAACCTGTGATGTGAAGCTAGGAGGATCTTTTAACACTAAATGTTCCAGTGTCTTTGTCTGTGGAAGCATCGCCCCGAAATCCTTTTCTCTCCCCCTGCCAAATTTTAAAGCTCAGCCAGCTCAGCTATGGAGGAAATATTCGGCACGGGCTTGTTTTGGTTTTTGCAGAGCAAACTGCGGCGGACAAAATAAAACCAAATATTTTATGTTGTGTCATTGGTTTTACAGCAAACCCTCATACTGAGGATGCGTGATGGATTAAAAGCTTATAGGTTGGTGTTGACATCAGTTCAATTATGTAACTATATAATGCAGATAACAAATATAGGCGTAAGGTTCTGACCAGCTGCCTAATTGTGTTTCGATTCCTTTTTCCGCTGCCAACTCTACTCTGATCTTTCTAAGCGTGCAGTCCACTATACGTCTGAGAGCGCTCTGTGGTGTCTTTAAAGGCATTAAAGAAGCCTCTTAAGTACCATGTAGAAAAATAGACACTTTGGTGAGAGTGAGTGAAAGGATACTGATGATTTGTGAGAACCTTAACAATAACAGAACAAGCTAGTCTGGTCTGCATTCGATCACTGGATCAAAAAAGAAATATTGTTTTTAAAATTTGATCAATTTAGCAGGAGACCTACACATTTCTGTCTCAGTTTCCTAAAAATATTTCTAAAACCTTGTCTGGCTCTGGTGTACCAAGTCTAGTGCACAGTCTGATCTTCTGAGCTAAATGTATCATTACATCCATAATTATGAATAATAATTGTAATATTGGTTTATCTTACTGGGGGATTTGTGAGTATCTGTGTTATTCTGGTAGAGAAATTTGGTTTGTGTTTAGTTTTTTTGTTGTTGTTTTTTTCTTTCAGTCTGGCAGCTGAGACATAATATATAATCAAATTTCTCCTGTTTGTTCATTACTGTCAGTTTCAGCTGTGAGTCTTCCATTTCATTAAAGTGCCGTCGAAAGACATTTGAAGCACACCTTGTGATGTTATCTGTGACTGTGCCCAGTTGGGTTGGGGTAATTGCAGCCAGTGTTTACGTGGTGGTTTATTAGTATTATCTCTGTTGGGTAAATTGTCACACAAAAAAACCTACAACTGCATGCTCAGTTATTGATTTGAGTCCTTTTTTTATGATAAAGCTCAACAGTGGATAAATACCAGTTGTATGTGTGTGTGTGTTTGTTTTACCCCCTTTGTGCTGGCATGGAGATGTCATCCAGCGAGTCATGCTGGGGTCAGAGGCTCTGAAAATAGCCTAGAGGTGATTGGAGCTGCGCTGATGGTGTACCTGCTGTGTTACCCTGAGACGTTATCCAATCCAGGCTTCCTCCCAGGTGCTGCTGTGCTCTGGATTGTTCTGCAATACCTCACACAAAGATGGAGTGGGGCCATTATACCTCTGGCTCTGTAATGCTCCCCGCAGACACACACACACACACACACAAATGCTTGCTTACACCTGCAACCACTGGCGCGCACACACGCAGCCATCTACATTGTGGTTGGATTTTGTTTTCTTTCAGCCGTGTGCACGCGTGCGTAATGGTCGTTCGAGCCAGATCGTGCTGTCACCACAAAAAAACAAGCTCTGCAGAGGCAGCGCAGGCTTGGCTGGATTTTTTTGCAAAAGGGTCAGAGTTGACTGCAAATTACAGCTGTTGGCCAACCGGGGCCCGGCGTGATGGATCCCGATGCACTTTGTGTTTACCCACACACCTGCACCCCCCACCGAGGGGAGACGGCGCCGCTGCCTCCGCCACGGCCGCTGAGAGCACACAGCCATTTTGTAACACCTCAAGAAACTCTCCTTCTCTGTCTGCTCTCTCTGTATGATGAGGTGGTGCCATTAAGTGAATTTGCTGTTATTTCCCCAGGCTCTTTGCTGAAGATGTCAAACCTCAGCCAGCGAGGCAGCCAAGGATGACTGCCTGCTCAGCCAGAGGCAAACACACACACACACACACAGAGAGAGAGAGGCACCACCACTCTGCTAAGCTTATGATCAGCTTTCATGCTTCTGTGTAATTTATCATTTTGGTTGGGCATGTGATGAATGGGCTCAGATCTCAAAAGGGTGGAAAGAAAAAAAAAAAAAAAAGACATTAGGTTTGCATTAGGTTGCTGTTCCTCCCATGTAACAGCTCAGGATTTAATTACAGTCGACGGTAAACATCGTATTCACATTTTCTTTAACAATATTTCAGCGGGCCTAATTGCCGAGTACTTTTAGCCGGACTCGAGCACTTGAGCGATTACACAAGTGGAATCAGGTTGTTAAACAGAATCTGCTCAATCCTATTACTTCTACTGGCGGCTACTATATTCTTAGTGCGTGGAATGAACAAGTAGGGTTAATGCGCTCTACATTTTCTCACATGTCCACGCTCACACATCCACGCCGTTGAAGAGGCTGGCTCTCTCCCGGTGATTTGTCACAGCTCCCTATTGTATTACACACCAGCTCTCCTTCACACTCCAGATCCCCTCCTTCCTATTTTTCTCTCCCCCACCTCTACCTAAATCATTTCTTTACATACGTGTGGTTGCCCCCTCTCGCTGTGATTCTGATACTTCATAATGGCAGAAGGAAATTGAGCTGACCTTGAGGCTGCGAGCTCCTTTATAATGCTGATGTATGAGGCTGCGAGCCCGGCTAGCCAGTAAGTGAGAGGCATGTTTTTATTTGCCGGGGAGCAGGGCCCGGTGTCAGGACACATAACAGGGTTCATTTCTCGCCCACTCGAGCCAGCTACTGCGCCGGGAAGCTTGTTGTCGAGCGTTCGGAGTCCGCCCGGTCTTGTTTACCTACATTAGCCTTTGTGTGCTGAAATAAGTTGCTTCACGCTCCCGATGGGCAATCCCAAGAAGGGATTTAACTCTGTAGATGGATTTGATTTGTCAAAATGTGATTTAAATGCTACTGCCTCGAACATCTTTTGTGTTTTGAAATGCACTGTCCGTTTCTGGGGATGTGCCGATGAGTTGGAGTAAACATTTCTCCCCGTCTTTTGAGTTGAATTGACGCAGGCCTGGTTAAAATGGGTGAATGTGTTAGGGTCTACTACAACCAGTAAAGCTTCCAACCGTTTCGTGAGGTTTCACCAATAGGTCATCATACCCAGAGGAGAGAAGATGGTGGGGACAGCATCATGGTCACCTTTGCTTTTTTCCACACAAAGCTGAGGTTTCTGTCAAATCAGCTGAATTTATGCTGAGCTCCAAGCACAAAACCCTTCAGCTGTCTAAAGCTGAAGCTGATTTTTTGTTTATTAGCTAAAATTATATAACTTGCTAAAATTATGTGTCCATGTGGACATGAGAGGAAAATGAAAGCAAAAAAGGCAGAGTCCAAAACAAAACCAAATTAAATGCTAAAAGTTTGGAAAGCAGGTTCCCACAAGATTGTCACACTATTCTAATCTTTATGCTTCAAAAAAATGTTTTCAGTTGAATTTTATAGAGACAATTGTCACTGTATGCGAAAATGTTACAGATCTGTGCTGGGCTACTTTTTGCAGTTTACAAAAACCTAAAGCATTTAAAAGTGTTTGCACACTTTTGAGTCACTGAACCTGGAGCAAAGTGGAAATCTTCCACCGGCCACGAAAAGCCTGAGCAGCGCAGATCTGTCGCCTCCTCTTGTGTGACGACACAAGAGTCCTTCGGCACAGTCGCACTGTTTGGCAACTTCATATCACTCTCCCATTGCTGTTGGTGTCATATTATTAATCAGTATTTGTTGGTGATACGTGTCCCACTTTCTTCTCTGCAGTGCCTCTTTGCTCATCAGCGCAATCAGCCGCATCCTAACAAAATCAGCCGGCTCTCAAATTAGTCAGGATTGAGGGCAAGTCTGCGGCAGGAACATGCGAGTGGTTCATGATTCAAGCATGAGCGCTTGTTTGGAGGAGGGACCTGATGATTAAATGTTTCTAGATGCTGAAGCAATCGAATAACTCTGATATAAACGGTACTTTTTGATGCATGAGAGATGTGTTTACAAAAAGACTAGAGTAAAGGTTTGCTGGATTGTTTGTGTGGATTTGTTGTGGCAATCTTTTTTAGATTTTGTTGCATGTTTTTGTTAATAAATAAGTTTAATAAATAGGTTTTGTTAAAGAATTACTCCTTCTAATTGTGGAATTCATCCAGTCAGTTGTGAAATAAAAAATTTCATTTTTAATTTATGGCATAACATAGTGTAAAAATATGATTTCAAATATAATTTCTGATGCTGCTAAAATATTTCAACATATTACTTATAACGCTAAGATAATATTTAACTAACAAACTATTATATCTGTTGGAGTGTACCTTCATTTTCTTGGCTCCTCGCTCTCTCTGTATTAAGATTAGCATCTGACACAGTTACAAACATCAAATTTATTTCGTCTCCATTTACTGTCATCAGGAATGCATATTACGATAAAATCGTCGCAATCTGTGACCTTTTGACATCTGGAACATCTGTGTTGGATGTAGTCAAATGATCTTTTTAGTTGCATAAATAGTTTGTGTACCTTTCCTAACATTCATGTTTGAGGTAGTTTGTGAGTAATAAAAGCTTCCCCAAGACTATGACTTGAGTAATAATGCTTTAAACAGTGTTGTTCTAATTCACGACATGTTATTATTAGGAGCGTCGTCAGTTTGTGTCCTGTTATAAAGTTTCCCCTGCTTCTATTTGTCTCTACTCTACCCTTTCACAGTACGGCCACGCCTACCTGTCCATTGTTTAGACCTTTAAGATTAGTTTCAAAGGCAAAAAGATCTTAGTTTTTGTTTTGCTCTTAAACATTTTTGAAATTAAAATAATAATAATAATTTTTCCTGGTGCGTAAAAGCTGATATTTGAATGTTCTTGGGATATTGTTTGAAGTGTGATAATTAACAAGACAGAATCTCTTCCTGCTTAAAACCCATAAATAAGGAATCTGTTCTTGCTCAGTAATTTCTTATCAGTGTATTATATTCTGTTAGGTAAAATTTTTGTTTCTTATTACAATTTTTTTTTTTTTTTTTGGGGGTGAGTGTGTAGTTGTTTACCATCGTTGCTGGCGTTGACAGCAAGAGGGAACTGGCCTGGCCAAGCCAGTTGAGTCTCCTAACCCCATGTCTGCTCGCTGCAGTCTGCAAACAGGCGGCGTACCAATTCATTCGCCTCCCGTCCAACAACACATCGACTGCGTGCAAAATATGTTTTAACAGCTTAACGGCAGCAGACTAATCAATGACATCAGATTTCTGCCATCCATTGATCCTGGCACTCAGCGGCTCCAGATAATTACGCTGCATGTATGATAATGATCTCATCAGCGACTCACAGTCAATTTATTGCAGGAGGGTGTATGCCAGTAAAAAACCACCCAAACCATCCACAGAAACATTTGCGCCGCTGAATGCTCTGCAAATTCACTCTCTCACGCTAACGGTAGGGTAGTAGGAAAAAGGCAGGGCGAGCCTTCTGGTGCTGCCGACTGCCGTTCTGCATGTTGATGAATGCGCCGGCCTGACGGCTCATTGTGCTTACCTAATTGGAGCAGCTCTACTGTCACAGTTTCCCCGCCTCTCTTTCACTCTCGCGCCTTTATTTTTTTTCCCCCACCTCATCTGTTCCACTTAACCACACATCTTTTTAAAGGTTAATAGAGTTATCTCCTAAGACGCTGTAATCATTAGCCATTTGCTTTTTTTGTTTTGGCCCAATATGACCAGGGCGGCCATTTTGAGAAGTCGCTGCTCGTGTGTAAAAACGCAGCGAGGCGTGACGAGTGAACCGCGAGACGTTCACTCCATCTTGTTGACAAAATATAACAATTCTCGCAAGTTTACACACTCCTGTTAAAACAGCAGGTGTGATGTGTGAAAACCAAAACTTGTTTATTGTGATTTTTTATCTGTATGGTTAAGAGAAAGAAAACATCGAATTGAATCGGCTTACCCAGAAATAAACTTGGATTCTCAAAATATTTGCATCTTTTAGCTGAACAGAAAATTACTAAGCATCAGAAGGACCTGGTTTTAAACAAAGGTGTGATTCAGGAGAAAAATGCAAAGGCGATTTCACGGTTTCACTTGTACGTCATTGATCGATATGTCGAGAACATTTAGGTAAACACCGACATTCAGGACACAGTAGAAAATGATTTGAGTGACTAAGAAACTGCCAGCAATACTAATGGATGGGTCTAAACGCACCGGTTGTATACTACTTTCTACATATCTGGACTAAGAAGACGACAGTAGGTGTTTGTTCCTTTAGTAGAAACTCTGAACATCGTCAAAAAAACCAACAAAAACAAAACACTACACCCTCATAAAATAAACATTAGTAGCCTCAGAGTTTGTGTTTGCTGCCGTCAGAATGAAGGTGGAAAAAATTATAACCAGTTCCACATTTTTGACCCAAAACCCTTTAGATGTTTTCTGAAAAAGATGCTGAGAGATTTAACCAACATGAAAATCTAGGTGGATCTGACATCCGATTACCATTTGATATCACATATATAAATATATTCCCCTACTATTCCTGCCTACTCTCTCTGCTTCACTTAACCCCACCCACCCACACAACCTTGCATCTTTACACTATCGCTGTCACATGACCAAACAAATACCTCATACCAACTGGATTTCAAGGTGTTTCATATAAAGGATCACTTATACACAAAGTACAGCTTTATACTGTCTAGACTTTTCTCTTTTAATGGTTTTGTTTTTCACAATATTTCACAGTAGTGCATAGTGGGAAACGTTTTGTAATGGTTTGTTCTATGTAATGTAAACCTGCTATGTACGGTTTTCTATATCCTGTGTTTTGTGTGACAATATTCTCACCCATGTGAGGTCGAGCATCAAAAACCGAACACGCCTCTCATCGTCTGATGTGAGTGTTACCATAGCATACCTGTGACCAGACCCGTTTCTCCAGGCTGGGCTTGAGATGTCTTTCACATTATTAACCTCTGTGTTTTGAATAGCAGCTATAGCACCAAATATGTGGCAGCCAAGCTAAGGCACCATGAGCTGGACTGACGTCACGTCGGTAAAAAAACTTCCTCTTTGACGGCAGCCAGCGTCGGTCAAACCGAGTTAGGGTTGGGTCGAAAGGATTTGGAAGATCACTAGTGGGAATGAGTAAACAGCATTCCTTGTATGTTGGGGGGCCATATTCATCTGTTTTAGGCAGAGATGAGGCATCTTAAGAAGGAAAGGCCAGTTTGTCAGTGTCATCACCCGCATCCGCCCAAACCGCTCACAAATAATAAACCTCATCTTACACAGCGCAGACGTAATCCTCCTCTCACATGTGCTCCCATTCCAGGAGATGGGAGCCGACATTTCTGGGCCTCCTGACTTTGGTTTTGTGGCTCTTGTTGTGACTAGTGGGAGAAACTGGAAAGGTTTTACCTAAAGAAATTATGCCGTGCATCTTGTGTAATGTAGACTGAGACCTGAACAGATTACGAAAGGATTGGTTGGATTTTTCAGAATAACTAGGAGTAAAATGACAGCTTGTGTGCGTTTGTTGCCAAGTTTTCCTTTTCTGGCCAAATTGTCCATCATCGTGGAAATCCCAGGGTTGCTGAAGAGTTTGGAAGATCATCGCTGACTATTCATGCGCAGATCTAATCCTCAGTTTTGCTGCCATTTAATCTGCGGTTGTGGCACTAATGCTAACAGATGTCCCTGTTCAGTCAGTCAGGTTAGGATTCACCTGGTGACTCCGTTCAGCCCTGAGAGTGGGAGGTCACGTCTGGAGTCGGGATTTGGATCGGGTGTTCGTGGTGTATCTGGGTTGTTGGACATGTTTGTGCTGCATGTTTTTCCTTTAAATGTTGTACAGCTGCAATGTATAACCTGTTGGCTGTAGCACTGTAAAGTACTTGGTTGACTACTTGGAAGTTTTGGTGGAAGATCCTCAGGGTTGCAAAAACACAGCACCATCATTGTTTACATAAAAAAAAAATCACAAGCATGTATAACCACAATTTTTGTATTAGAAAAAAACATATTGCCACAGATGTTGCATTTTTTTTCTGTAACAAATATATTTTGGGTTAAACTTAAGTGTAGACTGAAGCTAAAGAGCCACTCAACAGCTTTATTTGATATTTGTCAATTGCTCGTCATGTACTTCTAAAAAGCGCTTTCACAACAACTGTACAGGTAAAATTGCTAGCGGTGTCCCAATCCAATATTATATCGAATATTGTTCCAATGTCGGCAAAATATATTTTGGCTTATATCAGTCTAAATTTAAAATGTCACATATTGTCAGTCTGTGTCAGCAGGTTGTATCTGACACAGTGATTTGCCACAAATGTATTTGCTAATTTGCTCTTGCTGTAGAATTCTGTTCTTCTTTTCAGTAAGACCTCTTAAATAAGTCCTTTCTAACATTTTACACTACAAGAGTAATAAGTTAGTATCAATGATACAGGCCAGTATCACATTGGGTCAATATCAGCATCGGGCAACACTGAAAACTATAATATTGGTATCGTATCAAAGTGAACCACTGGTGTCGGAACATCTCTAACAATACATTCAAAACTCTTTGTTGCTGTTGTAAAAATCCTCTTTTTTTTCCAGCTTTAACTGCTGAAGCTGACCTTACGAATCCAAAGCCAACCATTGTCTTTTCCACTCTGTAAAGCAGATCTATGAACAGAGGAGGTATCTGGCCTCAAAAAACGCAAGGTTTGCAAAATAGATGACTCTTAAAATATGTTAGCCAACATTCACTTCACTCCAAAAAATCCTGCTCACTCAGATATTGCGATGACAATATATTAACGATTTCTTGTTGCTCTACTTGGCGCTAAAAAGTGTTCAAATGCAAAGTCTGTAATTGCACTTGGTTTAGTAATAATGGTATAAATGTATAACTGCCCTCTCACACACACAGTGTGACGTCACCTCTGCTCATAATAAACACGCTGTTCTGAAGTCGGCTGTACATTTACGTTGGACAATCTGTTTTCTCTTGTGCTTTTAAGAGTAAATCACGCCTTTTCTCTCTCAAACATTACGTGGCAAACACCTATTTATTTTGAACTGTTGCGTGAAAAAGGAAATGCCAAAAGACTTTCAAAGAAATCGGCCTTTCAAAGAAATAATGGCTTCTTGTCGCATTCCTCTTTAGTTGCGGTTTATTCGCACCGCTGTCCTTTAGCTTAAGGATGTTGCTGCAGTCAAAGAGACAGCTCTATAACGTTATGCTGTTTTTTCAGAGTTGTTTGGGAAAAATAAGAAATTTAGCTGAGAAATTTGGCATAAGCAGGTCAAGGCTTTGTAAAACGGGGGCTCAGAAACCTGCCGCAAATTTCACGCTGGCTATGTTTTCTTGGTCTCTTTGTTTGGGGGGATTGATGTATGGTCGGCAATAAAGATGATGCTGAAGCTGGCTGCTGAGACTCCAGCCGATAATCAACCGAAGCTGACTTGTAAATATTTGTTCAAGTCAAGCTGCGAGTCCTTTCCAATCCAATTATTGCATTGTAATGTGATTACAGGCTCATATTCAGGACTGAAGCGCACAAACATTGACATCCTCATCTTTGCTGCGTTAGAAATTGCTTACAGTAACTCGCAGCAGTGGTGTGTGCGTGAGCGTGTGCTCTTTGTTTCTGCCAGTTAAGGAGAGTAAATGCTGGGAATCTCTCCGTGTGCGGATGCTGAATGTGAAATGTGAAATGTCAATGTTATTGAACAAGTGCTCCGAGGCAGAGCTGTGATGTTTTTATTTCCAAGCTCTTGTAGACCGAGGCAGAGAAGAGAGAGCTCATGGGATAATGGGGGGAGGCTGAGGGGTGAGAGTGTGTGTGTGTGTGTGTGTGTGTGTTGCAGGTGCCTGGATCTGTGTGTATCCAGAGGTTTATTGAGGAACAGGTAGAGGAGTTCAGGCTCTGAATAGGAGCTCGCCGTTTCCCTTATTGAAAACGACATTCTGAATGTGGCTGCGCTGTGATGTGCGTGTTTTTCTCGTGCATCTTCGCGACGTTTCGCGGTTACTGTCTTAGCAGAATATGCCGAACGTCTTCACCCAGGCATATACAGCTCCACTGTCAATCTGTTCTCACCTTGTTTGTTCCATTTGCACATCGTTCATGTTATTTTTCCCCTGTCCTTCCGATGTGTCTGAGTGTTTTTACGTCCTCTGGTATTGCTCTCTCAGACTGTCATCGTGTCAATACTGGTTTGGACGCGGCGAGGTAGGAGCTGAGCGCTGTTAGGTTTGGCGAAACAATGGCAATGACTGATGTGAGGATTTTCGCTCTGTTCTAACAAGGGCTGCAGAATATCAGGATCTCACACGATCCTCTCATTAGGATTGCCCTAACACTCTCCGTGAGCTTTAGCATTGTTGGGCATCATCGTAGTGAGCTGTAAGCTGAAGAACTTAATGGGATCACCAGCAATATAAAGATTTATTAAAATGCGTTGTTCAAGTGGCCCAGTCAAAGTCTGACCTAATTCAAGTTAGTATAATAAATCAAAAGCAGTTTTTCAATGTTCTAAATTACAAACCCGCGGTCAAGTTTGGTGATGGGCTCGTTGTGGCCTCTGCGCCTCCCTGCCCTCCTGCTGCTGCTGATGTATGTAGGAACAGAGACGCTCAGCCTCCACGCCATCCTTTTCCTTTCCATTTCCTCTCTCGCCTAACTCCATCCGTGTTTCACGAGCTAACGCCGCGCCACGCCTCCTCTGCAAATGCCATGCTGTTTATGTCTTAATGTCAGATGCTTTGCAGCTTTTCTCACACGGCACGTAAGATAAACAGAGGACGTTTCTCCTGTTTGATGCTTCGAGTGTGTTCATGCAGAAACGTTATATATTCTGGTTGAATTTTTTTTGTTTTCCTAGACCGTAAAAGATGAGGACTACCAAGCGTGTAGTCAGTCTGTCATGTAATCCTGAAACTGGTTCGGTTGTGGCTCAAATAAAGTCGCCGTTTTACTTTTTTTAAAGAGTCATTTCAGCTTAATAATAATGTAAGGACCATTCTTCCTACTGATCCCATTAGTCTTGCTTTCTGCTCAGCAAATGTTGTAAGTAAAACCATCATACATTAGTAAATAGCAGTCGCCTCCTGCTGCCGTGTAGCTCCCAAGCTTTTTTTTTTATTCTTTTTTTTTTCTTTCCCATCCACTCCTGCAGTGTGATAGTTGATTCTGAACGCTGTAGGAGTCGGAAGGCCAAAGCAAAGCTAAGTGGCTCCTCTTGACCTCGGCACTGATCTCCAAACTGCTCTGACTGCACACAGACTCGAGGTTTAACCGTTCGCTCCTGCAAAAAGCGGTGTAATCTTCTGATGTGGCCTCAGCGCTGTGACTGTGTCTGCTGTGTCCTCGTCCTTTTTCTCAGCTTCTCGCTGCAGTGCTGACATGCCCAGCATACGTCTGTCTTTCAGGTTACTTTTCTCTGCTCTCATTCATCAGGGTTCAAATGGCTCGATTTCTTTCACTCCTTTATTTCACATATACTTATATCAGGATATGTTTTTACTCATTATGATGACTGATGAATAAAAGTAAAGCTTACTTGTTTTGAGGAAGCCGGAAACATAAATACCCCTCTTAAAGACATAACTATTTTTAAAATGTGGATCATCAGGACACCAGATCCATAAACAACTGTGATTTCTATTGCTTAACTCCACAGAGGAACTACATTTAAACAGATTATGGGATTTTTATTTGTATTAGTCAACACTTTTTAAGAAACCATCAGTTTAAGAAAACAATACAGCTACTTTTTGCTACAACTTTGATTGGACTTTGGGAATTTAAATTCCTTTTATAAGTAGTTTCTTACAGTGACAATTATGGATGTACAATATATCGCCATTGACATCAATCTTCGTCAGTATTGGCCCGATAAGTAACATTGACATTGATAGTGATGCTATGGATTCCAGTATTATGCTGTTTAACTGCAGCAGTGAGGCCGTGTTAATAGCACGGTCATTTTTCTTTTTTGAGGTGTGGAATGGATGCAGAAGTATTTATATTTCTGTAAATATCAGTAATCGGCCACAACTAAAATATTAATTTTGGATAACGGTATTGGCCAGAAATGTCATATCGTTGCCTTCCAAGCCTAGTAAAAAATGATACTATAAGTTAAAATGCCTCTCTTTTATTGCTTTTTTAAATTTGTTGGCCCTTCCTCTCATCCTTGTTTTTGTCCTCACCTTGTTGCATCTTCTTCCAGTTTCCTTCATTGGTTTTTATAAATATATATATATATATATATATATATATATAGATATTATATAATATAAAGCGTTTCTCTCTCCTTGGCTCCTTCCTTGTATTCACTCATTTGCACTGTTTGTTTGTCCCTTATTTTTTGGTTTAGGTTCTCCATTAAAGCTTAACTAGTTACCATAACTTCATGGAAAAATTTGTGTTCATCCTTTAACAGTAGGCATTGTTCTGTCTGAGAGATTTCGAAACTCAAGTCTTGCAACTTTCTAAACGGAGGCGTAAATCTAGTCAATAATGCTTCAACTTTTTCCAGCGGCGTGTTCGTGAGTTGGAGTTTGGAACCCAAGACATAAACAGTGTTTGAAGCTCAAATTTATGCCAAACTCAAAGGAGGAAACGTGAGCAGTGTGTGGGAGAAAGGTTTTCGGTATGTAAAAAAACTGTTGGTCACTTGTTCTAGAAGCTGTAATATTTCTCCTCACCCTTTATAATTTATATTTCTGCTTTGTTAGCCGTGAGAGGAGCCAGAGAGGATTTGATGTCTAAATAAACACCAGTAGTAACGCAGAGCAGAACTGAAATCATGTAGAGGATCGCTGAATGAGGAGGTAACGTAGTGTTCTACTGCCCATGGCACACCCTCCCCCACTTGAACTCAGCTGCATCCCCACTCAGTGTCCACAGGGTGGCAGCGTGTGGAGGTGGCACAGCTCTGTACGCCGTGTGAAATGGAGCAGTCAGTGGTTATCTGAGCGCATTAGCCTGGAGACAGTAACCACACAATGCTCACACACACCCCAACTGACTCTGTCTCCTGCTCTCAGGCCCTCATATGCTTAGATAACGCCTGACCACGTTTAATCACTGTGCTTCTGTACAAGCAGGACTTTTGTTTTTTTCTTGCCTCTGCTCCCCTCAGCCGGACTCAGACACTTCTACTGTTTGTTTATCCTCCTCGTGTCTTTGTTCACAAAAGGACTTCCCCAAAATGTAAACTTCCCCTTTTTTTGTTGCACCACAGCTCACTCTCTCTCTCTCTGTCTCTCTCTCTCTCTCT
>JAVLVB010000890.1:3025773-3047094 GCA_032876305.1 Orestias chungarensis | reverse complement strand
CCCCCCCCCCCCCCCATCCTTTTTCTTACAAGCTGTATTAAAGAGAAAACTAATTTCAGGTTCCTTTAAAAAAAATAAATCGAATTTAATGATGAGAAGTGAACCCAAAGGAATTGTCTCAAAATGGTTCCAGCCTGAATTTTCTGAGCGCATGATAGTTTGTGCTTCTCTAATTTCCGTTACTGAGTCTTCTCGCCGTACTTTTTCTTGTTTTTGTCTTTGACGACCGCAGATGTTTCGCAACAGGCTTTTCCGGAGTTTCAAATGAGGCCGAGTAAGCCGGCCCTTTAAACGGCGCCTTCATTCGGTCCCGGCGGCCTTACCGAGCGGCGGAATCGCTGCGTCAAGACTCACCAAATCGAAGCCTCGGAGCGGCGCTTGTGCTCGCAGACACTCTGCTTGTCCACACAATGGGAAAATATTGACTTGTTGTCAACCCGTCATTTGATTAGTTGTGTGGGTGATCTGGCGTTTTTATTTGTCGCCCTGGCAACCTAGATTGAGGGGGAAAAGAAAACACGGCATCCACCTCATCTCATCCTGTAACGAAGCTCCGGGGCAGAGCAGGCGATCACATCTGGAAAAACTCCGTCTGAGCTGAAACGAATGCCTTTTTTTATTTTTTATCACGTCTCCTGTATGGCAGGAACTTGTCAGCACTAAAAGCCGGGTTTTGGCAGCTTTTCTCACAGCAGAACGTGCAGCACTGTGGGAGTGATCACTCCAGTCATTTCACTTTGATTTTTCTGTGATTTATCTGTATATGTATTGTGCCGGCGAGCCGCTTCGTTTTTCCTTTGTCTGCAGAGGAGAGCGGCTTTATGTGAGTCGGCTGTCGGCGGCTGCGTGTGAGGCAGGTCATAATAAGACAACCTTTCATTTAATCCGGCAGGATTCATCAGCACCCTTGTTCTTCTAGAAAATAATGAGGTAGACAGCAAAGGCTGCCCCAGGCTCCATGTTGGGAGATGATCTCTCTGAACCGGCAAATCATTCCTGTTTTTTTATGCTAAAAAGACAGGCTAATGAGTATTTTTTGATTTGTGTCAGTGCTTTAAGTTAACCAGCATTAATTCTCAGTAAGATCTAATGGACTTGATTGTAAGGCCAGGGTGAAGCCGAGTCTGTGAGCTTGTAAAAGAGGAGGGGGGTGGTTGTAATTGTTTTTGCTGGCGGTGATTCTCTCTGGAAGGGATGACTGCACAATCCAGATATGTAAACAAGCAGAAACTGTAAGGCGGTGTGCAGATACTGAGATTTATTATTATTTATTTTTTACTCAAGCGCTGCCCAGATGCTCTCATAATACCTCTCGGCTGTGAAACCTGTCGTTTGTGCATACCTGCGTCGGCTCTCTACACACATGCAAATGGGGAATCTTGAGAAAATCATTAACTGTGGCAGCATAAGCTACGACAAAAGAGGGGCTGAGGTAAAGACAGCAGATGCTGAAAGGGCTTGATTCTGGTTACTGGAGCGCGGCAGAGGATCTCATTGTGTTCATGAAAGACAATCGCAGCATTCCCCTGCCAGTCATCTGTTCTTAAGGGCTAATTGCAGAATTGATTTAATACCTATTTAGAGTTGCGTTTCATTGTGTTAGTCATGGCTTTTCTATTTTTTCGCCTCGTAAATTCTAGTTGGTGTTTCCACAAAATGGCTTCTGGCACGTAATTACAGTTTTTCAAATTAAAAATAAGGCTTCACTTTTCTTTTTTTATGCATAAATGTTAAGTAAAGTTAGGTAAGACTGTGTAGATACAATGTTTTCAATTTCAATACACCACAGATATTGCAGTGTTCAGTATTGCCCAATACCAATATTGACCCAATATGATATTGGCATGAATCATACCTGCTTGCGTATTCCTTGGATCGGTAGTGGATCATGAAACCTCTAATGTTGAGGTAAAATAGTGTTTCTCATGTGACCTTTGACCAACGAAGTACCGTTTGGCAATTTATAACTGGGCTTCGTAATCTCTTAAGCTCTAAATATACTTTAGTATTTATTTACAATCTGTTAAATGTTTTACATAAACTCTAGTAAGAAATAAGGTAGTAAACACATATTTTGTGCAATCTTGGAGTAACTGTTAATCTTGTTCCACTGAGGAACACTGATCGGTGTAGATGCAGTGGTTTACATGCCGTATCACTGCAGCGGTGTCTTTCAAAGCTGGGGGTGTTTAGTTACGCTCCTGCTGTTACGAAAAAGTTTGAGAAATAGGAATCAAGCGGTCTAGTTTGGAAATGTACCAACTTGTTAGATGTTTTTCCATCAAAATGTCTTTTCATTAACATTTTTGAAGAATCTCATAACGGTTGACATAAACGGCAGAAATCGTAGCTTTCTAATTATCACTCGCCCTGTTTTTTTTTTTTTTCCTTTTAGCTTTTCTAGAAAAAACAGTCATCGACTAAAGGTTGGATGGATAGAAACACATTTGCCTTGTACGTTCTCTGAACATGTTCGAACACTTCCTGCTTATAACAGCCACTTGTAACATCAATCTGTTTGATTTTGGTATAAACTAGTTTGATTAATTATTTTATTTTTTTACATTTTAAAGGCGTTCCCAAGTTTATCATGATAACTGGAAGCAAACAGAGCTACTGTTATCAGTTAAGACTCCAGTTTATCGAATCTGGGTTAAATCTCGTACGGAAAATGCATTTGGTCCGTAAACGCATCAACAGACTGTATTTTCAAAAACACAGTTTTTAGATTTGGATTCAAAAGTACTTCCTATATGAAAAGACCTGCAACAAAAAAATCTGTGTGTTCCAGGACTAACCCTATCCTTTCTTGACTCGAATCTATTTCCTGCGTCATAAATGACTGTGCTGCTCTCTCATTTGTCGATAAAAATGCTTTGTAAACTAAAAGTCTCAGAAGAGATAACACCATGTGTAAGCAGTCCAGTTTGCAAACATCCACACACTCTTGCTCTGGCTTCGGGGCAAAACCGGACATCTGTCTCCATAACGCCCACAATCCCTCCCCCAGACTGTCGGCTTTGGCACCGGAGCGACACACCGGGTTCGCTGTGGCACACCCAACCACCCACAGCAGCCGGTGCTGCACGGTCGCACTGAAACCACTAGGACACACTGCAACAGGGGAACTTAAGAGCCCTGTGTCGTCACAACTCCACTGCAAAATATGGGCTTTTGTTCTGAGATTGTTGGAGAAGACATCACAGCGAGGTAGCGGCACATGTTTTCATCCTCAAACACGCTCACTCCCACTCAGTCAGCCTGCTGTCGGTGAGGAGATCCTCCTCTTGATAGGGCTTCAGAGAGAGGTGTTCCTCTGGGACTGTTGTTCGGGGGATTCTTCAGCTCTGCTTCGCAGTGATTAAAGAAACACTTTTTGAAGTAAAACAGGGTTTGAAAGAGTTATAGTTGTAAGAGGTTACATTTTATTTAATTTAAATGGTTATTACCTTGATATCCGCCACTCTCCTGAGATAAATATTTAATGACAGTGTGGCTGAAATAGAGCCGTCACAGACTGCTGGTGAGAAATTGAGCTTCTATTTAGAGCCCATCCGCTTTCATAAAGTCACTGGTAGACAGCTCAAGGTTATTAGCGTGGTATGAGGAGCCCCTCGCTTCTTTCCTTCGCTGCGACGCGAAGGAGAGAAAACCGCCCAGTTGGTTAATAAACGTCCACTCACGGATGCTCGATGCATCACGGCGTTGTGGCGGCCGAGTTATGCTTAACGCTGCGAGCCGCCCTGCACTTTGTTTCGTGTCATGGGATCTTTTGCCTCCTGGGAGCTTGTTGCTTGTCACTCACATCATGCAAAATTGATTGGTAAGGTTAGCGTTTGTCCCGCGTGCAGAGAAGCTGTTTCAGTGTAAAGACAGATGTTCCTTCCATAATTCCACCCCCACATTATGCTTTAAGTATTGTGTAGCCATCGGCAGGTTAGGGTGAGATCGAATTTTATTAGTGAAAACACTTCAGGGTACCTATACAAAGAATTTCAATCTCATCTCTCTTAAATTGTAAACATAAAATCTTGTTTCCCTTTAGTAGTTATGTAATAATAGGAAAGAGAAAGGCATTCTCTTGCTAGCTTGTAGCATAACAGCTGTATCAAAAAAAATACATATTAAATAAAGAAGATTGATGAGATCAGATGAGTGGCTTCTCATTTTGTGAAAAGCAATGATGTTATTTTGTTGTTACCCACGTTGCCCCACGTACAGCTGCCTAGCTGTACGTGGGGCAGGAGCAGAAAACTGCCTCTTTCTCTGATTCGCCAAAATCATTTTAAACTGCAGGACTGGGGGATCCTTTAAATAGATGGTCACTATTTTGTGTTTGCATGTGGATTAGGAAGCGAAGCCTCCGTTCGGGCGCCGCCGTTAACGCTCACTGCATTTAAGAGCTCGTTTGGGCCCCGCTTGAATCATCCTGTTTACTCATTAAATGAACGCTGCGGTGAAAACAATTACTTTCGTCTTTCGTGTACCTCGGTTTCAGTCACACTGTGGCTCTTATTCTTTTCACCGTCGATGCAGAGGCCCCGGGGCCTCCAATCAGGCCGGAGAGTGCCGTTCGCTGACGTCTCGGGGAATGGGGCTGGTAAACACTGCAGCGTCCTTGAAGCACTTCCCCGTCCGTGCTATTGGATTAGCAGCTGCCTTTCCAGGACTCATCCGCACGGATGAGCTGCAAAATCAATGAGGCTCTTAGTGTAAAGCTAATTTGATCTCTTATGGCTTTGTTACTGCTAGTTGGAGACGATTACCTGTTTATGTCGGTGTGAAACTAAAACATAACCAAGTCAGACCTATCTCCAATATGCACTTGTTTTCATTGCCTCCAAACAAAAACAGCAATTTGGAGTGTTTCTCCTCTTGACTGTATAAATGTTGCTGAGGGGAGGACGTGGAGATAGAAAGAAGTGAAACGTCGCCTAAAGTGGCTGGCCCAGTTTTGCTGAGTGCAGCTGCTTTTTGGTCCCGCAGAGCATCACAAATAAGATAAGAGCGCGTTTTTTAGAGCGATGAGGCGTGTTCTGCTCGACAGGGAGAGGGTTGAGCGGCATGTTGACCCCCTTGTTCCCCAAAACCGGAAAGCAGACTTTCTGTTGCCCCCTGTTAATTATTGTTTGATGCTAATAAAGGAGGGGTGGGGCGGGTTATGAAAGACAATTATTCATTGCATCGTTTCCCCTCTGTGTGCGCCTTCCTCCCCCTCCCTCTGCTTTGTGAGAGGGGAGCTGCCACGGCTGTCAACTGAGTACAGCCGAGGCAGAGATGTCCCCTCAGCTTTTAAAGGGAAGGGACGGGACACAGCGGGGTGAAGGACGCCATTTGCCCAAGTGATATACGGAGGAGAGACGGCAATATATGTAAAGAGCTGCTGAAAGAAAGACAGAAGGTCAAGGCACATTACACTCCGGCCGTTTATTGGTGGGGGGAAGGCGCTCCGACCAGCACCGCACATACAGTTTCTCCACTGCAGCAGCGGGTTTTGTTCACAAACAAAGGTAACGTGTGTGGCGGTGGCCGTCACCGTTCAGATTGACACGTGCAGACGGACTAATGAATGCGCCGCTGTTCTGATTACGCTCGGTGTGGCTTTTTTACAAGCCTGCAGGCGCGGCAGGAAGCTGTTTTAACAGGAGCGCAGCTCCACAAACCTGCACACTACACAAACGGCCGGAGCTGCTGGCTCACACAATCAATAGCACTGACCACAATCATCTGCCCATACCAATATTTTCATATCAGCTAAAAAAAACACACTTCTCTTTGTGCGGAGCAGTCAATAATTTTCACGACATCGGTGGTATGATTTAGAAGTAAAATGGCTAATTATAATGTAGATATATTTTTAAATGTTGATTGACTTCAGGAGGGTGTCGGAGTACCTGGTGAAAACTCACACAAGCACAAAGAACCCTCCCAGGATTTAAACCCAGAACCCCAACATTCAACTCACCCTCACCTAAAAACATGTGCATTTCCTGAATAAAAAAAAACAAACTTTGAACCTGGACTTGTATCCAGAAAACCAACTTAACTCTTGATTTGCCTCATCAAACAAAAAGTTACTTTTCAAGATGTTTTTCATCCTTTTAAATTAAACCAAAGCTGCTCTACCTAATATGGTTTAAGGACATGTAACGCATCTGTTTTTAATCTACGATAACCCAGTTAAGGTATTTTTGCTGGTGTAATCTGTTCCACATGCTAAAACGAACAGTAAAACGTTCAGCATTGTGTTGTTTTATGATTGTAATGCTGTAAAAATGAATACATGTTTTTTATGTAAATGTCTTTCATGTCATAAAACTGCTATTAGTTTCGTTTTCAGTCCGTCTTAAGGACATTTTGCTGTGCGGATGACGCTGTCATACTTATGAATGACATTTAAACCAGACAAACTGATAAATAAGACTCTGAAATGCAGCTTATGTTTATGTTGAATGGAAATGTTATGGCCTTTATTACATTTTTAATAGGATTTAACGGAAAGATATTGCTCTCATAAATAAAACGATGCCCTGTTTGTTCATTTCCAGTTAAAGTTGATTATTATTTTTAGAGAATAAGGCCTACATTGATTGAGAGTTGCTAATTAATGTTTTCATTGGTTTGTTTATGTGAATTAAAAATATATACATAATTAGTCATTTGAATTACAGTTGATCCCTAGCAAACTTAAGAACCACAGATCGCAGTGAAAGTGTGTTTCTATTAGTTTTATAGCCACAAATAATAGAAAAATGCTTATGGCTTAATATTTTAATAACTCAAACACTAAATCTACCTTAATATTCATTAATACACACAACCTAAATCACCTTAGCATTAGCGCAGGAGCTAACAACAGTCTTATATCTGCTCATAGGAGTGCAGCCAATCAGCTTGAATGAAAAATAAATGGTTGCTTAGGAAATGGCAGCCAATAGAGTATCAAGTCATTTTTATCAGATTCCCAGCATGCATTTGATTTGAATATTTTAAATGCAATCCACGAAAAAGTATGAGTTATAAGAATACATGAAAACAAATGTATTTTAGGCGGATTCTCTCCAAATATGGCGCGCTCAAAACACAATGTAGGCGCAGGATTAGCTCCCCGTCATGGCGCTTCGGCGTTACTCTGGCACCATCAGAAAGGCAGGACTGCAGGGCAGTGCTCTCCTTGTCATTAATGGGATTGCAACAAGAGGAGAAGCCAGTGAGACTGCCATGGTCAAAGCATAACATTAACATTCCTGGAATACCTGAGGCTTACTTAGCAGCTCAGATGCACAAGCCAGCTTTGTTCACCTTCTGTATCAAGGACACAATCAAACTGAAGGCGCTGTGAGTTATGTAGGTGGTTGGGCTGTGTTCCAACATACCCCCGGTTGTCTTATTGCGAAGGGTGCAACGTCTAAACCCAGTCCATTGCAGTTACAGGGCGTAGAGGGGGGGCGACGAATCTAATGCAGCTTCAGTTTGCCAGAGCCATAGGACGCTATCAGTCGGGGATCAAGCCTCCATTTCACACATGAACAGACAGAGTTAATCTCTGGATCGCCACAGTACACTGTACAATACTCAATGCTCTGTTCCTTCCCAAACAGCCCATTATTCCAGCAACAATCCCCGCCGCTGTTAATGCTTTCGGAAAATAGTTCCCTTTTGTAGCAGACGTTTAAACGTAGCAAAGATATAAACATTTATTTCTAAGTCAAAGCAGTAATAATAACAGGTCTGGCTCCTTTTCACGCTTTTAGTAATGAACTGTGTGGGGAGAGCATAAAAAAACCCATCTGCTGTAAGAGGCTTAAACCCAAGTCTGTTTTTATTAGGTATCCCTTGATAGAATGACACTCTGAGATCTTGCTTGTCCTCATAATCATTTTCATCACATCTATCCCCCTTTTTTTTGCTCTCTTTTTATTTTCTAGCATAAAAAGGAAGAGTGACTAAAAGCAAATGCATCCACAATGTGGTCATATTTACAATACCACCCTGGATTTGATTGCAGTTTAAGCAGCATGCAAGCTTAACCCTTGGGGTATTTTCATTATTCGAAGCACTCATGTTCATCTCAATACGCATGTGTTAGGCATCAAAATGTTACGCACGCACCCAGCGCTGTGTAGAAAGAGAGGGATAAGAGATTTAGAAATCATTTCCCATTTAGACACCTCTGCTCAAACCGTCGAGCTGATTTTGCACATGAAAGTAGTTTATATAAGTCTTAACTTTATTAAGGCAGTGGATCATTTAAATAGTGTAACTTAAGTTTATTATCCCAGTATATAAATTTAATCAGACTATGTTGACTAGTTCCAGTTACATGGTAGGATAGACCAGCGTTTTTGACATTGACATTTTTGTTAAAGATAAAACTGATCCAAACTTTACACACTACGTTATGCATTAATGGCAAATTAAGGACTATGTTTTTCATTCAGATGAGAAAGTAAATTAAGTATTTGTTGATTCAAGCAGCTTGTAAATCTTTAAGTAGGTGTAAAATCCTGATAGCTAAAACTAAAACTCAGGAGAAAAAACATTTGAAATCAATTGCATTATTAAGTGTTGCGTTCACAGTCCTTACTATTGTAGGAAATTTCAATTCAGTAGGTATTTCTTAAGATTTGCAAAATATATGCATTTCCTTTTGGTTTCTCTGGTTCTGGGCCCTATTTGACGGGATCTGACTCAGAGGAAACATGAAAACGGGTAGATATCAACCATTTGATTGACGGAAATTTAGAGAAACTGGACATTGGCATCTGCAAGAAAAAAGCCTGATTGGTAAATCTATAGTCACTATTAGTGTTGTTGATACATACATTCGTAGCATATTTTCTATAAGAGAAGAAGAGAAGACTATTTTGTTTGTGCCACATCCTTATTGCAGCACGCTCTTCCTGACTTTACTTCGTTTTCTGCTTGTTTTTCTGTCTCTATCGTTTGCGTGATGCCTGCAATGTTTAGCTTTATTAGCTCATAACTTCTACTCTAAGGAGAATATAGTAAATTGTGAAGAAATGTACATAGTCACGACTAAATATGAACAAAACCTTCTGGAAATATTGAAATTTAATTGACCAGAATGCTTTAGCTCATGAGAATAGAGGTTAGTAAATGGGAATAGCAGGAGTAACAACGTTAACCAACATAATCAATGGAGATTTAAGGAATAACATGAGAGCTCCATGAGATCTCCAACATCGCACCACCCATTAATTAGCCCTATTTTTGCATGTTGTTGAGTCTTTTCTCCTCGTTGACCACCAGCCTACGTACCGATATTGCAGTCTTTGAGAGGATATTGGCATAAACATACTAACATAATATTACTTATAGTGCAAAATGTTACAGACGGCTTAATTAGGAGATGTTACTCAAAGGGAGAACAATGTTTTACATCAATAGCAAATTAGCAAAAAATTTTGTAATGATCATTGGTCTGTTAGATACAAGAAGCTGGAACAGATTGCTTGTGTTTGTCTAAGATTTTAAATGCAACCTGATATAACCTAATATTAACTTTGTTGTTGACGTAGATGTTGAGTGAGGTGGTTGAATCTTCACCCGGCCTAGTAATTTGCTAGCGACCTTTTCCCATGACAGAAGCATTTCAAACGTAGACCATGCTCATGCTTGTTGGAAACAACAGTGGATGCATGTTAAAACGACGGCAGGGTAAAAAAAAAAAAACTACCAAGTATAGAGAAATGCTTAGTTTGATTTGTTTCACTCAGAAGTCCGAGTAGCTGGTTGGTTTGAACAGAGGTGTTTGCATATGAAATGAAATACCTACTTAATTAGAGGTAACACCATCCTGTGTCATATTGAGGTGGAGGGTCTTCACCGGCCCTCCTTCTCCGCTCTTTCTCACCTCGGATCACTAAAAGGTATTGAAGGGAGGGGGATTGTCCTCCGGCGCCCAGACCATCTGCTCAAGGATGTGGCTGAGTTTGCCGTTACATATCTTGATCCTTTAGGCAGTGAAATTGTTTCGTGTTCTGATCTCAGCGGCTTTGCATTGTTTTTGTTTTTTGTTTTTTAACCCTGCATCGCTGTGTGACGGCATCCTTCATGGCTCCTGTTAGCCTACGCCGTCACACTGAAACCTCCGAGCTGTCTTATCCGTCACTCTAATCTATTTTTGTAAATAATTTCTCCACTTCTCTCTGTTGGCACGTCTCTGTCTCTCTCTCTCTGTCTCTGTCTGTGTGGCATAGTGATTAACGTAGCTGGAGGATGTAGGGCAGCTGTGTGAATACATTTCCTCCCCTCTCACGCTCATTTAGACTACCAGTTGAAGTTGAACTGATGGATAGGCTTGTTAAGCTGATAGGCAGATTGCAGAGGAAGGAGTGGGGATATTTGATTGCAGAACATCAGTGGAAGTGCTACATGATTGAGTGCTCAGATATTAAAATCTCAAGAGTCTTTTTCAGCAGTTGGCAAAAATAACAGATTTGTATTTTTTTTTATCTCCAACTCCCAACTACCAGTAAATCTTTTTACTGCATGCATCTGATTGAGGAAATGTCTCGTAACTCCTCGCTCTGTCGTCCTCTGCTAAATCTCTGCTCTGTTTCGTAATGACAAATGCTCTGAGATTAACATGATACAAATCTTCTGTGGTACAAATCAGGTTTGGATGTCTGCCCCGTGTGTATTTATACTCCTCCTGACCCCGGCTTCGCTGGAGGCTAAATTTCCGTTTCGGCGGCATAATACACTAAAAGATTGAATTGTCGGAGCCTCGCTGAACGTGTGAGACAGTAGAAATGTTCTCTCTTTTGCACACAGCGTCTCGCAGAGCTACACGATAACTCGATTATGAGCCACGTTTGTGATAGCGCCGTCTGCCAGCGCATACCTCACATTCTCCGGCCTCTGTTATCAGTGGCGCATTGGGAGAGGTCCTTCACTGGCTGGCTCGCCATTACCGTCTTAAAAGTGCCTCGTTTGAAGGAAAAAAAAAGGGGTGAAGGTGGACGGCCCTGGCATTTCCCCCGCCTAGGAGTTATGTCAAAATGTGATGATGAGATGGCAGCTTTGCTCGGTCGCGGGGAATCAAAACCAGTGGGTGATGTGTGTTTCGAGGAGCCGGCATTGGAGGCCGCAAACTGAAGCACCGCTCACAAACATCGCAGATAATGGATGTGTTGGATTGCGGAGCGGCCGCCTCGAGGTCATTTCGGCTCTCAAGGAGAGCCCACAAATGGAGTGGAGGGGGATTTAGCCTCCTCTCTAAGTGATGGAGCAGAGGGCTTCAGAGCGTGAGGAGCATTCAGGGTGTTTCTGTGAGAAATGTGTTTGATTACAGAATCTCTGTGCAATCCGGAGAAGTCTGCAGTTTGATTTTGAGTCGTCTCTGTTGCTGGAAGGAAAAAATCATATTCTCAGATGCTTTTCTAAAAGTTGCATTGATCTGTCCTTTTATCCAGCCATCCATTTATTCATCTATTCAGTGGTGGACAGTAACACCAGAGCCAATAATTGGTTTAGTGCACTTAGCATCTCCTAAATACATTTTTCTGGATCCATTTCAAGGCGCTATATTACTTGCTGCTTTTGTTGAATGAAGTTCGACATGCGTGTCGATATTTTGGTTATCCAGTTTTTTGTTGTTGTTATATTCATGCTTTTATTTTGAAGTGGGTAAAGATTGTTCAAGCAAAAGCTCCGTTTCCAGGTCAAGTATATATTAATAAACAAATGTGATATCCAGAAACGACACCAGGGATGATATTTAGTACACACTACAGGCTAAAATTCACATAAATGAATTGTTTTGAGAACCTCCACACGCTCTCTTCTCTTACGTTTAGGGTGCTTTAAACGAAAGGCAAGCATGCATCATCTGTACTTCTGTTTATCGTTCAATTGAATGGTCCTCCATCTCTTTCTATAAATACCATTTTCACACCTCTGAACATCCAACAAGTCACTTCTTCATCCTTTCATCCATCCAATAATCCCCACATCTGTCTGTACATCCACAATCATTCATTTTTCTGTGCTTGAGTGAATTCATCCCCATTAGTCTCCACCGTTCCTTTTAGGCTTGTGATTAGATAACACGGGTGAAAGAAAGTACCTCTAGTCTCTGAGCTTTGGTTTAAAATCTGTTGACTCATTGGCTTTACACCACTGCAGTCTCTAGATGTTTTCATTGGAAACCCCCATATTGCCTTTTTTTGTTTCTCAAGCGCAGTTTTTACCTGCTAAAGTAACCCCGGATGTTGACTAAAAATAGAGACTTTGTGAACGCCGTTTTAGCAGAAAGGGGGAAAAAAAACATGCGGTTGTCGTTCTGTAAATTGAAAAACAAGTCTTCTTTTTTTTGCCCACAAAAACAGAGCAAACCACATAGAATGAAAGTGAGGCATGATTATAGCAGGTAAGACAAAGCAGGAAGAGTGCAGAAAGTACAAAGAAGGCCCTTATGAAGTGGCCTAGCCCTGCCTCCAGCTGAGCCTTTCATTGTGCTGTTGTTTCCAGGGACCTCGGATGGCAGCTTAGATTAGATCACTCCGAGTAATGGATTGGAGCTGACGAAAAGCCGCCGCAGCCCCACATAGCCACTGCCCACAATCCCCGCTCTACCGAGAATCCGGCTGGTTTATTCAGATCAATTTGAGGCGCCTTTCATTGTTAATAACCCTGTGTATATTCATGCTAACATTGTTCTTCTCTAATCTGTATTCATGCGAGCATTTCATTCAATCCCGAGCTAAACCGGGCCCGAATCCATGCCAATCACATTTTTGCCACTCATAATTCTGCGATTGAATATGCCATGAATGACTTCTCAGGCTTCTCCCTAATCTGAGCGAATCAGTGTGTTGGTCATACTGTGCTTTCATTATGTTTCCGTTTACATTTCTATTATCCTTGTGTTTAGTGCAGGATTGAAAGAGATGATGTGCGTCATTGGCAATAAGTTTAATCAATTGGGATATTTGTGTATGATTAAAAGAGTTACCATAGTGATGTATTACTCTGCATAGGCTTTTTTATATTTTTTACAGAGAGTGAAGGAAAAAAAAGCTGCATTTAGTAACAGAAACCTGCTGTGTGGCCACTGGTGGGGGATGATGTGTTAATCGAGCCTCCAACAGTGTGGGCTTTTTTTTTTTCTTTTCCAGGCCACAGGTCTCATTGTGAAAGGGAAGCAAAAGAGAAAAATGTATTTCAGCAGAGGCCCCTGCTGGCTGTGAGTCCTTGACTTCATTGCAGCAATGTAAATGGTGGATTAGGTGTCGTTAGCTGGGACCTCTTCAGCCACTTCCCCCCTCCTTTGCTTTTCCATTAAGACAGCTGGTATCTTTCAAAGGGTCCTGGCCCAGTGATTGATGTGTAATAGCTGCTGGCCTCACCTGCCCCCACGCAGGATTATTCATTCACTGAGCACTTTTTTTTTTTTTTTTTTTAAACTGCTGGGTTGGTCCTCCATTTGCAACAGTTTAGAGTCCTGGTTGGTTTCATTGGAAGAGGCTTATGTTACTGATTAGAGGAGTGAGGAGGTGCTTAGCTTATTCACAGATTCTGGCAACTCTTGGGATTTGAGCCCGGCTATCAAATGGTGCCGTTGGGAAGGTCTTCGGGTTCCTCACACCTTTAAGGCTTGCTGGTATATCTTGGTAGAGCCTAAGTCTAAAATACACAAGTGTAAAGTCAAAAATACGAGGACATACTCAGCTTTACTGAGAACGTAGAGAGAATCTTGCCTTCTAGCTGTGAAAAATAAGTATTTATTTTAGAAGCAGATTTTTATGTCAGCCGACAGTTGCAGATAAAGCTACCTATTGTTATTTTAAAGCTAGGAAATAATGGCATAGTTAGCATAAATATTTGGTTTTGGTTCTTTGTTAAAAGTCTTGCTCTCACTCGCTGTCCTGCAGGCAGAATGAGCTGCACAAAAGTCTCCACACGTCATAGAAACCACAGATAGTTTTGTATAACAGATTTTTTTTAAACGCTTCATTGACACCAGAAGAGTTTTTTTTAGCAATCTCTCAGCTTAGCATGCTAAGCCTTAGTTGTTTGTTTTCTACTTCCTTAGCACTAAATCTTGTTAAATCCATGATGTATTTCTAATCTATTTGCACAATATTTTTTTATGCCTCAACAGTCGTATCAGCCAATTTTTAACATGCCTGTGTTGGTTTGATAGGTCAAGCTGGTGCATCCCTACTAATATAGCATAACATAATCACTACATGTAATTTTTGCAATTTAGAAACAGCAAAAAACGTTTTGCATCACAATAAGATTCTTCAGCCTATTTCATTTAGTTTAGTTTAGTCAGTTTTCAGTATGCGATTCATAAAAGATTGCCTAAAATGAACGAGTAACTTACCAGCGATTCCCTGATTGGACAAATAAATAAATAAATGTTCTACAGCCCTAGAATTTTTGTAAACCTATCATCTGAACTTTTATATAACGGTCCTTTTCTTGCTCAGAAACGTGTTGTTTTTTTTGTATATGTTTTAGCGTTTGTTACCGCTAGTCTTTTTCTAAAAATCAAAGAAAGGAGAAACAGACTGGAAAGGCTTCCCAAGTTGGAATTTCAAAGGTTTCTCAAACAAAACCCTGACCTCAAAACTAAGCTTGGCTGCGTTGTGTGTGAAAAGGAGAAAGCAGCAACAATAGTAGGCTGTTTATTTCCACTTCTGTTCATTTGCGTTTTCATTGAACCGGCAGTACAGCCTCTCTTAGAAAACACGCAGCTACTGTTCTTACATCCGTTGAATGGAGAGAAAAAACAAAACACATTATACGGGGCTGCGTGGCTTAATAGTGGTCATGCTGGTGATAGAGCACGACATTTACCTAATCTAACTGGATTCCACCTTGTCTTGGTTTGGCGATGGCGCTTCCAGATCTGAGTCGCAGCTTCCAAAAACAAAGTGGGATGCATTGATTGGCTTTGATGGTAAACCATTTAAATGTCAGCGGCGTAACTGTAGCTTTAGGGAGCATGAGCAGTCAGGAGTCTAGATTCCTCTAATTAAGCATGTGATGTGTTTACAAACTGCTTTCATGTCATGTGGATTTATAAGGTAACGTATTTACCTCTCAAAGATAAAGATTTCTGACTGGATTTAAAGATTAAGCAACCCAGACGAACCAGATCTAATATTTAATGCTTAGTGGTGAAGTGTTTTCCCCTTGAACCCGTAGCCGTCGTGTCAGGAAGTTAATTTCGGAGGCCACACATCGTCTCTTCACACGATCCGTACGTGTTGGTCTTGTCTGCGTCTCCTTGCAGGAACATGCCCGTCAGAAAAGCTCCAGAGCCCTTTCATCCTCCCCTGCGTTCGCTAATATGTGTGCGTGCACGAGCGCCACCAGCCCAGTGGTCGCCTGGTAACTCGTCATTAGGTGATTAATGGGGCTGTGACGAGGCTGCGGTTTAATCAGACTCTGTGTTTGTGTTGAAGCCGACGACGAGAGCAGCTGCCCTGTCGGTCGGCGTCTGCCCGCGAGATGATGGCACCCGCTGCTAAGGAGCGCCGTTGTCAGATTTGCTTCAGAGTGCATCGACGTGCGTTGCATTGAGCCACCTCACAGACTTCTCTCCGTTTATCTGGCCCAGTCTTGTTTCTCTCCTTCTCTGACGCCGGTGCCGGCTGCCCCGTCTTACCCCTCCAGGGGCTATAATGACCATTTCTGGTTAAATTGTTGCCGTCGGGATGGAGGCGGGGGCGAACATTGGCTGTAAATGAGTAGCCTCCTTTGTAGGCGCTGTGTGTAGAGGCAGTGTGGCGCAGACAGTGCGCTGCTTCACCCTCGCCTGCTTCTGTGTTTATAGAGGGTTGTATGAAAAAAGTGGCGGCTCGGTGAAGATAGCTGCAAGTGGCAGCGAACTAAGCATGGTAAATGACTGACTCTGGCTCTTTCCTCCTCCCCTCCCTCACTCAGCAGATTGCTGTATTCTTCCCTCCAGACCTGTCACTTCATATTATCACAGCAGTGACTGTCAGCTAGGCTGGATTAGGTTGCTTGGGGGAGCCAGCTGGGATTGTACATACACACACACGGATGGGTGGAGATGTCACCAGTGGGCTCCGAACAGAAGACGCTAGTCTGTTTACTGTGTCCTTGATTGAATTGGGCTCCATATTTAATGCAGAGATTCAAACTAAACAGACCTCCTATGCACTATCTCAGATCATGTCTACCCTTCAAGCTTTTGCTCTTTTTCTTCATGTTACAACAAGGAGTGCATGAGCTTTTGGTATGACATCCATTTCAAACGAGCCATTGTTTTGGTCTGCTGATTCCAGAGGAGTGAATAGTGCAAGTCAATGACTCGATGCAATCTGCTGGGGTTCCTTAGGTTGGAAACTTTTTCAAATTGATTTGTTATGATGTATCTTTGATTTTAATTGATTTTCTTGTGAAGTGCCCCAAGACGACACCTGTTGTAAATTGGCGCTATATAAATAAACTGATTCTTGATTGTTGATTTCCTAAATAAAACAGGAGTGATGTTGTGTTGGTTTGCATTTCCTTGATATTTGTGTTTCAGGGGGATGTTGCATTAGCTTAAGGCTGTGTGGTTATTTTTTAACGCTAATAAAGGGGTAGATAAATGTAGATATGATACTAGATATGATATCACTACGTATCAGTTATCGCCAGTAACAACAGTATCAATATCTTTACCGTCCTAAATTTTCTTATCCATGTACCTTAGTGACAGCCTCAGTCTTCCATGTATTTAATTTTGGTAAGCTAACACAAAATAGTGCGCGAGTTAAAATAAATCTTTGCCAACGGATTTCAATGGTCAGCTGATTAGCTAATGTATTATACTCTAAATATGTCCTTTTTGTGAGGCTCTTGTTGGAGAAATACACTCAGCCACACCTACATCTAACAGAAAGAACTAAAAAAATATCAGTCTGAACGAGCTCAAGCTATTTTAACAGTGCTAAAGAGTGTCCTGATTTGTCGTCTTATTTTCACTTCACCATCACTGTTTTGATCTTTCTCATGTAATCGCATTCCAACAATGTTTTAGGATTGTGATGCAAATTTGTCAAAAAGACGCACATACTGTAATAAAACAATTTCAATCAATCTTCAGTATGTTATTTCTTTTAGGTTTACATGCAACACTATAAATAAATATTATTTCATGTCAGGTAAATAAATCTTAAGGTTTTTAAACTGCGTGTTTTTCTTCTGGAGTATAAATTATTTTTACAGGCATTTCCCAAAATTATTTCCATTTCGAATAGTCAGCCTTCGAACCAGAGTTTTTTTGTTGTTGTTGTTGTTTTATCACAAAAGATGCAAATGGTGCACATACACCAGATAACAGCCTGTGTGCATTGTTTTTTCGCCCACAGGTTTCCTGAAACACTGGGGTTGTTGGTGTGGCCGAATTTTCCCTGGATTTGACCGCTAAATTCAGAATTCTGAAGCCCAGGCTCACAGTCTACCTTTCACGGAGGCCCAGCCGTGAGAGGACTGAGGAAGGCACGTGGCGGATCATGACGGCCGACAAAGAGAAGGAACGGGAGAAAGAGCGAGACAGGGACAGGGACCGGGACAAACGAGAGGCCGGGAAATCCCGCCGCCAGGACGGCGGCGACCAGAGCGAGAGCTCCAGGCCGCGCCGCAGCTGCACGCTGGAGGGCGGAGCCAAGAACTATGCCGAGAGCGAGCACAGCGACGACGAGGACAACGACAACACAGGCGGGGGCAACGGGACGGCCGAGGACGGCGGCAAGAAGGGAAAGAAGAAGATGCCCAAGAAGAAGTCGCGCTACGAGCGCACAGAAAATGGAGAGATTACGTCCTTCATCACGGAAGACGACGTTGTTTACAGAGCCGGAGGTGAGTTCCTGTTGACCTGCTGTTACCCGTGCACTCTCACCCTCTCTGGGTTCTCTTAGGCAATAGTGCTCAAATATGATTCCCACTTTGTTGGCTGTAATCAGGCTTGCTATGCAGTCAGTTTGGTAATTTTCACGTCTTTACCTGCTTGTTAGAAATGTGTTCTCTGGTAAACGTTTGTATTTCTGTTCATAATGTGAGCGTAAAACACCGAGAAACCTACAAAGTCAAGTCTGGAAAATTATTCAATTTTCAGTAAAAATGTGTCAGGAAAACTGATGAATCTAGCTTTAGGCGACAAGAGGAAACAAAACCCCAATTGATCAATAATTGATTTCAACTTGAATAAGCCGTCGTTCCCAGTTGCGATCAGCTGGAGAGGGATTGGAGATTCTTCAAAGCATCGACTCTCTAACAGTAGAAATACTCCCTCAGGCTAAAGGCCGATGCATCATGCAGTCAATCCGGTGACCCACTCTGAGCTTTGTCTTGAGCCGAGTCAATAAAGCAAAGTGGTGCTTCACCAGATGATGTAATTGTGACGACAGCCGCCATAACGATTTCTTCCCCCAACACCCGACTCTCTGAAAGTTTGCCGTTGTCTCTGCACCCTCTCCGGTTTCGCGGGCACTATGTTCCAGCTGCAGCACAATGTCTTCTTCGACTGGGATGAAAACAGAACCGGGCTGATCCTGAGCTGTAAATTTGGCTTGGGCTTTCAGGTTCTGTTTATGAAGCGTTCGTATTACAGGTGAGAATGTCAGCAGTCCTAGACGGAGGCCAGGCCGGCTGGACTCTGCTCTCCTGCTGCTCCGTGCTGAGCGCCTTACGACTAAATCGTTCCCGTTAACATCCTTTCATTTATGTAGCGGCTAGTGAAAGGTCAGGCGTCGCAGGAGAAACTCACGTGACCAAAGTAGTTCACTGGAAAAGAGAGAAAGTTTCAGATCGTGTCCTTTAACCACTTTAATTAACTGGCTTGATTAATCTGTAACAATAACGATGGCATGTGATTAGAGAAGCGCTGATCTAAATGCTTAGTGGCTAATTTCTGGTTGGCATTCTTCACATTATTTGTAAATGTTTAAGAGAGCAGTCGCTAAAACACTATAAACAAGATTTCCCAAAATTTCATTGCTCAGGGACTGAAGAGCATTTATTAAAGTTCAAGAGTTTCTTTCTATCGAGTGCTCAATAAGAAGAGAAAGCTCTGATAGGTTAGAGGTGCCCACACTTTTCGAGCTTGCGAGCTACCTAAAAGATGACCATTCCTAAGGGATCTACCAACCCACCCACCAAAAAAAGCATGTTTATTTATTTTTATATTATTTAAATCATTGCTAATGTATATGTTGTCCTTTTAGAATAAAGTATATTTTAATTGAGTTTAAATGTAATCTATAACACGTATTAGTTTGTCTTGCGCAACTGCATTAACCCACTGTGGAACGTTTGTTTCTCCCCTAACACAAGCAGACGTGGATAAGTCTATAAATACATATACGTATCCATAAATACATATACGTATCCATATGTAGATTTCAGGGAGGTTTGGTGCTACCCTGGCCTCTAACTCCTATAGCTCCGCCTCTGCTAAGAGAGATAGGGAGACTTGCAACGCAACACTGTAGTTTGCTAAGGCGGCTAACGCAAAGCTAATGTAGACTTAGAGTGTGTTTGCCTGCTTAAATGTGCCTGGAATGTGATGTAAAAGACAAATAGAAGGATGGAGGCGGTCATCTACTTCCTTTAATGCCGTGCGATCGACCCGCACTCCTCTCGCGATCGACCGGTCGATCCCGATCGACGTATTGAGCACCCCTGGGTTAGACTAATCGGTCGCCATTTGAGACGATGAGGCTGAAAGTCGTTTGGTTTTGTTTTGTGACTGATTTTGTTTTATAGTTGTTGTTGTTTTTTTTCCACCAGAGATGGTTAATAATCAAACAAAATATCGTTGTTGTTGAAATTGTGATTTACTGTGTTACAGATGTGTTTAAAATAAAATAATTGCATTATGGAGGTTATTGTTACCTTTGTTGTTGGTGCTGTTGTTTTCACTCTTGGTTCTGGGAGAACATGATCAAATATAAATGTCATTGCAGTGAATGCAGTTAATGTGTGCTGATGTACCTGAACTAGCCTAAATCTTGTTTTCAGAGCTACCAATCAGGCTACGTCAAGTTAAATATTGTCAAATGTTCACCTTACATACAGATGTAATAAACACGAAATACTATATCAGTTTTTTTTATCTTTTCTGCTGGATTTATTTGGAATTAAGCCATTTTAGCCATTGACAGATGTAGCGACAGACTACGAATAATTTTTACCTATTATAATTAAATTTAACTAACATTTACGTTAGTTTCATGAAATGAAAACCTTCAGTGAATATAATATATCCAGCCTGTTTTCACTAGAGGGTCATTATGATCATAAAAAGTCTAGTTGTCTGCGTTCTCAGCCGTTCCTCCACCTTCTCTCGGGATTAGCGGTTAAGTCTTCAGCCAGTCTTTGCAGATGTGACACCTTGTAGAGGCCAAACTACAAACTAAAATAAAACCAAAAAGCAGAAGAATAATGTAAACAGCCGATAACATCAATGAAACATTCAAAAGGCGAATAAACATAGTCGACCGTCTCAGAGGGGCCCGGCCTACCCAATATTTATATTTCCACATCCGAGTGCACAGCGCAGCCGGTGTGGGGAATATTTATGTTTCCTGTCCTCTCCATCCGTGAGACTGACAGGTCGAGAGGGGCTGAAATGTCACGACCCTCCCCCCACCGTGACGAGCGTTACGGACTGGTCTGAATTCACCCTCAGCACCTACATGCTCCTCCCAGAGGCATCAGTGATGATCCTGCAGCGCCTCACCAGACTTCCTGTCTGTCTTGTCCTCACTGGTGACAAACCATGCGTGTGTCTGCGTGTGTATATGTGTGCGTGTTTCCCTCCTACTCCCAGTCGGTCGTGGCTAGCTGCCTTTTCTTGCGATCAGATTCGATGCGTTAGGCTTAGGCAGGCACAAAGCCCATGATGGATTATGCTTTACTAAATGTTAAATCCCTTTATACCCTTCTAGTGACATACAATATGTAAAACTGACCACCCTGAGAGGGGGATTTTGCACCACCCACCCACCAGATGCGAGGAGAGTGGGACTGTTATGTCAATCGGTCCTCTAGTTGTGGATTTGATTGCTTTTTAGATGGCTGCAGACCTGTAGCGTCTCATACAAAATAAAAGGTAATCCAGTTTTGAAAACCCGTCCAGATTTCCAACAACTCTCTAATCTCTCTGCTTAGCCTTTCTATCCCTGGAAGATGGTTTCAGTGCAGCTTAGTGCGCATTGATTGGACGGGGACTTGGTGCAGAGCGGCCGGTAGGTGGGCCCTGCAGCTGAAGCCTCGTGGCCACTGCTTAAAAAGCATCTGCAGCAGTGGCCGGTGGGGGTGGGGGTG
>JAVLVB010000890.1:2998802-3025673 GCA_032876305.1 Orestias chungarensis | reverse complement strand
TGGGGGTGGGGGGGGGTGTGGCTGTGTCTGTACGGGGCGAGCGGGCGGGCCAGATCGATGGGAGCCCTGTGGCTGAGCTTGCACCTCTTCTCCATCTAGACACCTCCGAGGCTGTTCCCTCCTCTCATCCACCCCCACTCCATATCGAGCATCCTCTCCTCGGAGAGTATGCACACTGCCAGGAGGGGATCGATAGGAGACATACACAAGAGTTGTCCGTATGCATGAATGCAAGGTACTCGGATGGTTAGTGCTTATGCCAACCAACACCTGCACAGATACACGAGTGCGTTCACATTAATAACACTAAACACTCTGGGAACGTGTGTTTTCTTATGTATCCCAAATGATAATTGCATGTCTCCCTCCTTATTTCCTTCAATCTACACAAATGGATCCTCGCATGTCTCCTGTAGTCTTGTTGCTTCATCAAACCTCTGAAAAATGATGAAGGTAATTTTGGATGTGAGACAGCAGTAGTTGGTCTGTTAAATGTGTAGCAGGACACAAAAAATAAAGTAAAATTAAAGACCAACCATATCATTTTCTCAGTTACAACCAGAGTTTAATTTTTCCTTTTTCAGATTCACATCATGTAATGTGTACTTCAAACTGAGTTTGGCATTAAGAATGAAAAATCTTATCAATTTAATCTTGATAACTACGAAAGAAACTAATTCTGGTCTTGAAAAAAACACTAATCATCAGTTGGATGTTTTTAACTAAACCGACCGCAGTAGCTGCATTTAATCGAAGGTGTTTTATTTATTAATGGACCGGTTGAACAAAAAGTCTGGAAAAGGTAAAAAAACAAAACAAACGTAAGCTAGTTTTATATTTTACAAACAAATTTGATAATTTTTGAAAATGAATCACAATTCAAATATATCAGGAAAACGCCTAATGATACAAAAATGCCTCACTCTAACTGTGGTACATTAAAATATATATTATTTGGATTGTAAATAACTAGTGTGAAATTATAACTTTTTTCTATTTACACATATATAAGTGTAAAATGCATTTCTATCCATCCCCTTAGTCTAAACATTATAGAAACATCTTTGAGTCACTTAAACATTGATAATGCAGACATTTGGCTAGTTAAATGTAAGGCTGCACAATATATCACAAAAGAGATATTATTAAAGTCATTTTAGAGCCTGGAACTGATGTTGCTTCATCACCGTAACAGCCGATGTAGTCAGATGCAACGTTTCAATAAAACTGTGTAATCTGGGCCAGACTTTAGAACGACAGCCCAGAAATTTGAGGGTTTGGGGCTTTCATAAATCTCTGTTTGATCTACAAATGCTTTCCAAAACTCTGTACCTTTATGAAACCCACTGGTAGACATAATGTGAATCTGTTTTTGTGAAGATAAATAAAATACTTGAGCATGTGAGCAATGTGACATAATAGCTCTGAGTCTTCTGACCAGCCCAAGGTAAACAACAGACATGTGTAAGCATAGTTTTTATTCTGGGTTTGAGTAATTGTGTTGCAGCAACAGGCCTTTGATACATAGATTTGTTTGGTCAATATTGCATGAATGAAGCCATGAAATATGGATTTAATCATTTTTCCAGTCGTTGGTTGGACTGCTCACTAACTTTGTTTGGAATAAAACCCCAAAGCAGAATTACTTCACTGTTACTGAACCTGTTGACAAGTCGTATTTTCATCATTTGTTATTTTATTTCCTATTTAAACTGCAAACTGTTTGACTTAGACGTCTGAACTTATTGGGATTGATTTGCAGCTGTTTAAAGAGGTTTTATTTTATTTTGTTTACAAATAGTCGTGTAGTTGGGCAGAAAGTGGCTCTAAAAGGATTTTTTAAAACTTATTCAGTTATGGTGATAATCTTTTGATTTATGTAAGTAAATTTGGCATTATTTTAAATTGAAGTTGCTACATTTCAACTTTTTTATGCAAATGTGAATCTGTAAATATGACGTTATTCGATTCAGCATTTCATGATCATTGCTTTGTATTTCATTTGGCTTGCTATGAAGATGTTGGTAAAAAAAATAAAAATAATCTAGACTATGGAAAGCCATTAAAACGTCACTCTGTGTTGGACTCCTGCCACTGCATATTAGCGGAACGTATCCTCTGACCTGCAGGGCCTAGCTGTCAATCACTTGCTATTCCAGCAAACATAAGGGACAAAGCCCTAGGAGTCACTTCCTCACTTCCTGTTGTGAACGTGGAGGCCGCCGCTAACTGTGCAGATCTATTTTTAAAAGAGCCTCTCTCTGCTCTGCTCTCCTCTGCTTTACGCTGGAGACTCTGGGAAAAGAGCTTTTTAGTGAAATCCAACCACCTGCCGACTGCTAAATGAGAAAGTGTGGGTTAGGCGAGAGGCAGCGGAGTGGGGTCGCCTGGAGAGGAGGGGGGTGGTGGTGTCAAAGAGCCTCTGTTTTCCCCCGAGGAGCGAAGTCAGCTGTAGACCTGCCCCCATTGTAGAGAGCTGATTGCCAGGTATTCCCGTTGCTTCTCCAGCCAGAAGTAGAAGGACTTGTGGGGTCGGCGAAAGGGAAAACGGGACGTAAACCTGAGGAATGGAGTGTTCTTCCTCCGTCAGGCCTCTGCCGCGTGTGACAGCGCCGTGGTGGGGGGCGGCCGGCGGCACGCAGCAAACATACAACCTTGGCCGTCAGCTTGTTCCTCCTCCAAGAGTCTGACTTGAATCGGTTGTAACTCTGTTATTCTTTGTTTTGTCTTCAGCAGCTGTTCGGCCTCATCACAGCCTCATGCTGCTTAAAAGTATTTGTCAAATCATGGTGTTTAAACTTTTCAACATTTTGTAACGCTTCCAGCACAAATTTGATGTATTTAAGTGAGGTTTTATCTAATGACTCAGCAGCATGCAGATCCCCCCCGCGGGCCTTTTTTCTTTAGATCCTCAGTGGCTCTTAGGTCCACATGGGAACGTTTTTTCTTATTTTTTTCTAGAACAAGGCTTTTAACCACCACGTCCACAAGAAAACTGCATTTTAATGGAGCCTAAATGGAATTTGTTTTTATTTCACCCTCCTGTCTTCTTGTGGACAGTGAAATCACCTTTTTTATGTAAATGCCAACATTATACCCTAACATCTAACCTAATTTACAACTCCAAATGCATCATATAGAAAATACAAATATTAATTTGTCTTGTAGTTTATTAGTTTTATACTTCCCTTGGACACGAAAAATACCATTTTATTTTTGACTCTCCTGGTTGTCGTTCACTATTCTTCTTCTTGAGACTTTATGTGGATGTCTATTCTCCGTTTGGTGCGCCACCTATAGGTCTGGAGGAGTAGAACAATGTGTTTTTGTCTTTTTTCTGCGTTTCTTTGCAATGAAAGGCGCTTTTTTTTCCGACCATCCAACTTTTTTCAGTGTGTGGATGTGAACTGTATATGTAAAAACAATCATGAAGTCTCTATTGTTACGTTTAAAGGTAAATGTAAATAAAACTGTTTAGTTTTGAATATTTTTTAGTTTTCTGCTAAAAGTTCCTACAAAAAAAGAACATTTCTATTTATTTTTTTGTCGTTCTAAACTGACATGTCTGTATTAAAATCTCGGATTTGCTGCTCTAAACACATTTTGTTTTATCTGGGTGTAAAATGACTGTAGACTGAAAAGGTCTCTGATACCTGTGACTGACCAACAGGAAGTAGTGCCTCAGGAAAAATAAGTTACATAATTTTCAAAAAAATAAATCTGACTGTTGACGAGACAACTATCAGTGTTTGCATTCTTCATATCTGACCTTACGTTTGCCCTTAACCCTCTACGTGCTACATCCAATCTAAGTGATCTCTGAGCTATTTTGCAAGCCGGAAAGGCCAAATATTTGAATTTGATTATACTATTCTTTGCGCTGCCTGTGTCGTGCAATATTGTACAGATTCATTGTAGGGTTGCGCCAGAAGGGTCGCTGGTCTAAACACGCTCCTTTTTTTGTTTTTTCAAGCACATGTTGTTGCATGTGCACCTTTTCAGCTCGAGCCCATTTAACAATGCAGGTGCATCCTGCCTCACCCCCAACTCTCACCACCTGCCAGCGCGACTTAAACAAACTCTCCCTTTGATTTTAATAAGCCCGTCTCTCATCCTGAAATATTCGCCACCCCTCTCCTTCTCCTCTGCTCTGTTTACAAAACACCGTCTGCGTATGTCTGCCTTCACAGTGTGACGCGCTCATTGTTTTTTTTTTGTTTGGCTTAGAGAAGTAAAAAGCCCGGCTGGTATCGGGGAGCCCGCCCCGCCCCTCCTCTCCCTGCTGCTGGAATGCAGCAGCAAATTAAACAGCAGCGTATTTGTTTCAAAGTAATGCTCAACTCTTTTTTTTTTTTCTTTGCTTTTCTCTCTGAGGTGTGTTTTAGATTAGACATGCTTGGCAGCCTTAAGCAGGCTGAACAAAGAGTTGGAGCTCAGAAAGGTGTGTGTGTGTGTGTGTGTGTGTGTGTGTGTGTGTGTGTGTGTGTGTGTGTGTGTGTGTGTGTGTGTGTGTGTGTGTGTGTGTGTGTGTGTGTGTGTGTGTGTGTGTGGTTCATAATATTCAATATGCCATTGTGCTTTGGAGTCATGGGTGACGGTGTGACCTCTGTTCCTGGTTGTGTCCTTTTTTTCTTTATCGTCTTTCCTTCCCTTCCACCTTTTGTCCTTCCCTCCTTTCTTCATTGTGTCATACATGGCTTTCCTTTTTTTCCTTGTGTCCTCCCTCTCTCTTTCCTTTGTTTTTGAGCTCCAGCTCTCTTCTTCCTACTGTTATTCCTCTAATCCTTCCCTTCCTTCCAGTTTTCCAGCTTCCACACGTCATGACTCCCTGGGTTGCATTCCTTTCCTTGCCCTTTATCTCCTTCCCTTATTCCTTATCTCTACCATTGTCACCTCATGTATTTCCTTCCTTCTTTTTTCCCTTCATTCTTTCCTTGTATCTTGCTTTCTTTGCCTCTTTTCCTTGTTGAACCTTCTGCTGACCTTCTTTTTTCTATTTCCTTTATATTTGAATTCTCCCTTCCTTGTGTTTCTTTCTCCCTTTCTTACTGTCCTCTCTGTGGTGGACGTCTTGTTTTACATTAATCTGCTTCTGGTAAGGTCCGCACATTAAAAGTCCTGAGCTTTTGCTGTGTGTCTGTGGCGGAAAGTAGTGGAAGTGGAACTTATTGCTGGTGAAGGAATTGGAGCACTCGTCCACTGAGGTCCTGCTGTGGTCTCCCTCCTCACATGGTGAAGGCTACATCTACAAACCCAGCATGCTCTACAGTCTTTAAAAAAAAAAGAAAGAAACCCATCCCCCACACACCCAGCTTCTCCATAGCTAAACCTCTCTCCTCCCTCCTCTCTTCACCTCTCCACTCGAGCGAGTAGACCCACTTCCAAAAAGCACAAAATGGCAGGAATGCTTTTTAACAATCCCCAGAGATCACGGGAGGAACCAGGAGGTCCATTTTTTTTGGAGGGGGGGGGGGGGTTCAACCGTTTTCCCCATTTCGCCTAATCTCTCCAGCTTCCCTTCTCGGTTCAGACGGACACATTTCAAGGTGCAAAACTTTGCTTTAACTTTAGGAACGTGTCGAGTTTTCCCCCCCGAAGGCTTGTAGACTTTTTACTGCCCGAAATTAATTCAAAATGACTGCAGAAAAGACTGCCATGCTGTCTGTGAATGATTAAAGTAGATCTCTGTCCTCCCCACCACCACCACCACCTCCTATCTTTCTCATTCTTCTCTTCTGCTTCTTTGTGCCTGTTGAAGTGCTCATGGGCGCAGACACGGAGATTTGGCTCCTCTAAATGAATTTGCCGCCAAGGTGAGGGGACACTAAACCCTAATTCCCCTGATTTGACTCCTCAGAAACATGTCATCTCCTTCAGATTAGTCTCTTTTGTTCTGCAGCCCTCCCCCCACTCCGCTCCTCCTCCTCTCCCCTCTCTCGCGCCGCCTGTGGCGTTCACAGATCACACAATAGGACTGTTGGGTATTTTTCGCTCGCGTTATCTTGTAGCCGTCTTCCAGGGATGCTTTAAAAGAGGCACAGAGGTGGGCAGGAAGAGGCTAGTAGCAAGAAAGAGGATATAATGCGTTATGCAGAGCGAGTGTGGGTGATAACCCCCCCACATCATCCCTCCATCCGTTGGAACAGCTCATACAGCTGACGGTAGATAACGAGCCCACCCTGGGGTCTCACACACACTCAGGAAAAACAAAGCCCACGGTGTCAGGGATGCTCTTGTACACACCAGCACCTCTACAAATGGTATCTAGGGTGTCAGGGCCATTTAATATCTCCTCTTCCTCCGCCAGCGGTAAGATAAACCACAGCCGGATCGATGGCCGTGTTGACACAAGCAAATAAATAACAGATGATGTCAGTGTCAGTCCCTGAGAGAGGCGGAGAACAAAATAAAAAGAAATAAGAAGGTAGCTGCAGATCTTTTGTCCGTATTTCTGCTTCTAAAAGCGCTCTGCGTGTGTTTTTGGTGTGATGAGCACCAGCAGTTTGTGTTGTCAGTGTAAATCTTACCTCCGTTGGCTTTCCTTTGAGTCCGACCTTACAAAGCCGCGAGCAAAAACTAGCTTGTGTTTAAATCGACCGAAAACCCCAACATATAAGATCTGTACAGGATACAGCCGGGAGTATCGTCTGTCGTCACAGTTTGGTTTCATGCACCGTTAGTGGTTCGAAACCGTCTTTTTATAGTCTTAATACGCAGTCGTGTCCAGAAAGAGCTGCACCACCTCAAAAGAAGTATGTGTTTCTGTTCTCTGTGTTTTTTATTAAGGAGATGAGAGTTCACGACCCAGTCGTACCACCAGTCACATTTAATTTAACAAAACAAGCAGATCTTCTCACTCAGTGCTACACGGCTGCTGCTGCTGCTGCTGCTGCTGTCACTACTCACTAGACAAAAGGATGGATTGCTTTTTTTTCTTTTTGTTTCGCTCAATCTAATCCAAAACTAATTAGACAGAGTATTTATGACTTATAATACGCGACAAAATCATTTTTTAGACCATGCCATTTTAAAATGAGACCTCCCTGGTGGTTTCTTGGCATTGAATGCATCACATTGGTATTTATACGATTATAGCAGAGTATCAAGACAAAGAGAAAGTCACATTTGAGGCAACCTCCTCTAAAAATCTGCCATTAAAAATTAGTTTCAATGCAAGATTATGGCAATCTTACTTTTTTAATAGGAGTATATTCAGCACAGGAGAATCCCAACATGTGAAGCAAGTTTCTACGGAATTATTCATGTATTTATATATATATATATATATATATATATATATATATATCTGACACACAGAGAAGGATGGGTCTAGGATGAGGTTTAAAATAAGAATATATATCTGATGTCCGTTATTAGGTGTGATGGAGGCTCATTGGTGTTGGAGACGGGTTGTTGGGAAGCACACCATTATAATCACAAGGACATTTGAAATACAAATCTAATGCACACTGTTCTTTGTGTTCAAAATACTGCAGATGTGTTTTTTATTGGGTATTTGAGCAGGATAATGATCCAAAACAACAGAAATGGTTAAGTTAAAGAGAGAGGACAAATAGTGGAGAGTGTTGAGCAAGGGAAAGTGTTGTATGGATGCAAATGCAGAATCTGGACAATATTTCGTTTTTTACATATATAGTTCCTATAACACTTGCATTAAAGAATCGAATGTTGTGGGTATTCTAAAGGGGATTATTTTGCCCCACTTGGTTAAAGTTTGAATACCTTGAATTTATATTGAACAGTATAACCTTATAAAGTTATATACTTCATCCTGTAAACAAGGATTTAAAGGCTTTTGACGCATCTTCACCAAAGCTGACAGTCTGAGCTTTGAAAAAATTATCCTTGAAAATGTGTTTCAAGAGTTTATTTACAAATGTGAAGCCAATTGTCAATTATCAGAAAATGAGTTGCAGGTCCCTCCAAGGTCGCCTCCATGGTTACGGCCGCGTGGCGGCGATGACTCGGGGGCGGTGATGAGTTTAAAGTCGGTGTTGCTCTCTGGTTTATAAACGGAGTGGAACAATAACATAATTCTCCTCCAGTGTGATGTTTGCTTTGGAAAAGGCAACCTTGTAGCGCTCCAAAAGTCTTTAATCCTATTACTCGCATTCCAATTGAATTTGACTGGAGGAGAGAAAAAAAAGGCCTTTTCAGCAGCATGAGAAAATAACACGTTCGCCTGGTCTGCCTGCTTAACATCGCGAAAGCTCCGATGAGTGTGAGCAGAACGTGGTCTCTAAAACCTCTTTTCTTTCCATTTCTCCCTTTCAGACTGCGTGTACATCGAGAGCCGGCGACCCAATACTCCCTACTTCATTTGTAGCATTCAGGATTTCAAGCTGGTGAGTAGGTTTTTATTGACTTTCGGTCCTTTTCTGTCTTCTGCTGACACGAGACGCGGCGCAGACCAATCAGGCCGCTCGTTTAATGCAGGACAATCAGTCTTGACAAATGGAGCCTGTGCTGCGCATATGATTTACATTCAGAGCGATTTAAAACGTGGCTCTTTGGTCCTGGATTTTGTTGCCTGGACAAATAGAAGGCCCACTGGGAGTCTCCTTTGGATATTAGCCACATTTGCAGTCGGCTGCGTGTGGCGCGTAATAATGCTCGTAATGAAAACATAGATGTTTGTAGATGCACTTAATTGATTTAATGGAGGAAACCCTCTAAATAGACTTTTCTGCAACCTAATGCTGCCAAATTACCTCTTTCCCCACATAAAGAAAGAAATTAGTTTTTAATTTGCTGCAAGAATGGCTGATTCATCAAACCCAATCAGTTTAGGGAGGAGGTTTTGTTTTCTAAGCACACACACACACACACACACGCACGCACGCACGCACGCACGCACGCACGCACGCACACACACACACACACACACAATTGTAGTTAGACGTCTCACACTGAAATCTCTGTCTTCTTAAAGGGAAGCTGCATGTTAGTTCGCCACAACAGATTGGTCTTTGTTGTTGCAGATGAAAGACGCTGCATTCTTTTCAGGGAGATGCAGATACTTTGCTTCGCCAACACACATGAAACATGAATATTTCAGAACTGCTTGTCGATCACGCAGAAGCTCTTTCAAGTAACGCGCAGCAGGATCTTCGCTTAGCTTTCCCGTCCCTTCTGTGTTTCCGTCGTGATCTCTAATGAAGGATCTCTTCATGTTGGCTGCTTGTTTTTTGTTTTTTTCTTGGCATCTAAAAAAAGTGCACAAAATGTGTATTTATCAAGCAAACCTGATATCTCTTATTTGTTTTTTGTTGGTTTTTTATGTGTTTGCTTTGCTGTGGTCTTTTTTTTTTTGTCTTTGTAAATAACCTGAATGACTTATTGAATAGTTTATATTTGCCAATAGAAATGTGGACTGAGCTTTCTGATTAGATTGTCTTTCTAAGCAGAACTCCAACTTCCCTCACATCTCAGATCCTGCCTAAGAAAGCAAAGTTATTGCATTTTCATTTTTTCCAAAAGCCATATAAGGGATGGAGTAAAGATGGAGAAGAAGGCGAGCAGATCTGAAATGCAGACAAAAGATTAGATCTGTGCAGACCATCACTGTAACGTCGTCAGGACGGTAAAAAGCAAACGTTTTGTTGAGTTTTAGCTTCTCATTTAGAAAGTTCGACGGAGATGATGTAAATCGCGTCCGTGTAAATGTGAACCATAAACATGTTGTGGTATCTGGTCTACGCTTTAGACTACCTTCATTCACACATTCCTGCACACGATCACATGATGTTGGTAATCTACTACGCTGGGGCACCCTTATAGAAGCAAGGCGCCACCTCGCCCTCTGACCACACGGCGAAAGAGACACACTGTGCTGCTGCACCGCTTCACATTTTTTGACATCTTAACTCAAAATCTGCTCATTGTGGAACATTTATTCCAGCAAAGACTACATGTGCACCTCAAGTAAAAGGTTACAAACGCCCACATCTGTATCAGAAAGTCGCCACAGTTACCCCACCTCCTACAGACTTACAGATACCATAAGCTCCAGGGCTTCTTACATTTGTTGTCTGCCATCGTCTCAGGTACGCCATAGAAAACGTGAAAATGGGGAAACATAGTCGCGTGAATGCAGCCGATGCCAGGATTAGATTTAATTTTTAGTCTTTAGGTTCAAAGGAACTGATCAAAAAAGTCAGTAAAATTAGCAGAAGTTCTTCAAATTAAGTAAAATGTACCTTTAGATTAACACACGTTCTCTCTGCTTTTTAGAGTAAATACTTTTTGTTGCTGGATGGATGGAACAGACTGAACATGGGATAATTTCTCATGTTCTCATGCTTTAGTGTTCTTTAAAAAGAAAATAGGGACATGTAAAATTGATTCTGAATAGGAAAAAAATAAAAATCATTACTCTTTTTTTCCCACCGTGCCCCTAATATCAAATACAAATAAAATAAATGGAGTATTTTGGTTTTAATGCCACCAAATAGTTAGAAGGTTCACAGTATGTTCATTAGAGCAATTCTGTGCATAAAGGCCAGTAGTTGTGTATACAGGGAGGTTTAAGGGGATCTTTAGTGCTTTGGTTTTAATCGGACTACAGCTTGAGAGAGCTGATGTCTCTTGCTCGTGCAGTTTTGTGCGCAGCAGCTACGCACCTGCACCTTGGATCAGGAACGTCCGGAGAGGTTCGGGGGAAGTTAGAGGTAATTGTCCAGAGAGAGAGAGGGGGACAGAAAACAAGCTGACCTCTCCGTGACTCCCTCCCCGAGTCCGTCTGTAATTAATGACCAGCCATCTGCGAGCTCGCATGCGTACGAGCAGACTGCACTCCTGTCCTCCTGTGTTTCAACAGGCGTGCTTTTCAAACAAGTACAGGGGGGACTAATCACAAAAAAGGAGCTCTGCTGCTGCTCTGGTCGCTGGGAAAACTCCAGCTTGCTTTTATCGCCTTGAATAAACGACATGTTTGACCACTTTGCTGTAAAACCTAATCGGGGGTGCCGTTGTCCTGGCAATGATGTATTAAAAACAAGCAAAAGCAGAAAATATTATTCTCTCTTCGCCTCTTTGTCCTTCCCCCACCTTTTCTCTCCTCACAAATGATTGATCAGCCTCCTGCCATTCATTGAGAGGGCTTCAGAGCCCCATCAACATCCCCCCTCTTGCAGCAATATCCATTTTCTCACCTACCTGAAACAGCGTTTTAAGCTGAAACAGTGTCACTTCTCTTCTTTATCTTAACGACCTGTGAATCCAATTAGTGCTTCGTATGAAACCGTGAGGTGCGGCCGTCGCTGCGTTGCGTGAGGACGGTAGCGAAAACCCCAGTCTCGTACTATCATCAAAAACGTATACAAGAAATACAAAAACAGACAAGAGAGGATGGAGCAAAATCAATGGTTAGATGATGATTGGGGTCATTCTAGGCTTGGAGGACGATCTTTTTCCATGGCTTGTTTACTCAACAGCGGCAGCCGTAGTGCCCACTGCAACCTCTGTGACTTATTGATCCGGTCTTATGGATTTCAGCCTCCTGCCTTCCTCTTAACGGGTCTGGCCAGCTTCAAGGGTGACCATGTGGAAGCCGTTATGCTCGTTTTAAGATAATGTTTCAAATTTCAGCTTGTATTGTAACTTTAGATTGAGAAGAAAACACTGGCTCAAGTTGCCCTGATGCGGTTTTCTGTTGTTGTCTGTAATGGTGACATATCTGATAGATTTACTAAATTTCATTATAACTGGACCTCCATGTATTGGTAGTTTAGACTGAATTGTTTGTGGATTTCTCTGTCAATCAAAATACTTTGATGCGGTGCTACCTGACACCCTACTAGCTGCTAATAGCAAAGCAGGACGATCCAGGACCTACATTTATTTTCCAAGGTGTTGATTGGCTGTACCCCATAGAGTGAAAAAAAATCATGTTGTACAGGTTAGCTTCTGCAGTAGTTTGTATTCTGCATAATATTAAGACACTTTTTGGTGTTTGAACTACTAAAATATTTAGTTATACCCAATTTTTTCAGATTTGATCTTGTTAGTTGGTGGTAGTGGTCAGAAATCCCAGTAAATACTGGCAGTATGCTGTAGTTTGATTAGTGTTGCACCTTCCTGGTTGCGTCTGTTTTCTTGACAGCAGTAGATAGTCGTAACTGCAGTTTCTGCAACATGCTACTGTAATATTCTGACATAGTTTTATTATGTGTTTGTCAGTGTATATTAAACTGCTACAGAGGCTCTTTGCTGGTATGCTAGGCTAATGTTAGCATTGTCAGTCACTGCTTTGATATGGCTTATTGATAATTCAGGTCACAACATACGTCGTTACAACCTTGTGCAGAGGAAAATCGCTAATAATTGCTCGCCTGCTTCATTCATTTTCTGTTTCACTTTGAACGTTAGTGTTTCAGCAGCTGTCTGCGTTTACTTTTTGCAAAAAGAAAAGTATCTGGAAACTTCATTTGTGTTTGGATCAAAACTTCCTAATGAAAATATAAATGCTTTACAGTAAGACGTTTTAAAAATGCCATTTGATTTTTAACATGTCTGCTTACGTCAGGACCCTCTGACTCCTGATGATGATTTCATTCTCTCCATCCCTCATACTTGAGGTTAATTGGGGCCCTCCAGTCCTCCATTTCTGGTTTTGATTACTGTTGTGATTCTGTAATTAGTTTACTTTCTTGTTTTAATAGAAGTACATCAGCTTGTCTGTCTGATGGATATTTGTTACCAGCTGTGATTCTTCGTTTTGATGCTCATCAGTGTGGCTCGGTCAGAAACATGCATGATCGGCGATCGACAGCCACGTCTCTCCTCCAGCGCTGACGTCACGGATCGATCTTCCTTTTCTTGCTTTACCAATCGCCCTCCCCCGTCTCCATTTCACTCACTCTCATCCATCTGTCTCTACAGCTCATCCCTCTCCTCCTAATCTGCCGTCAGTCACCTCCCACCCGTCCCACGGTGGAGTCATTGTGTCCGTGTCCTCGGCGCTCGTTGACCCTCCTACCTCTCTCTCTGCTTGTGTCTAACCTCATTTGCCGTTATTGGCCAAGTCAGCTGTGTCGTGTCCTCCCTCCCTTCTTTTCTCCCCCACATCCTTCTCTCTCCGCCTCCTCCCAGGTTCTCTGTTCCCCCCTTCCTCTTTCACTAATGGAGTGATTGCAGTATTTCTCCCTGTGGGAGCGGGGGGATTGAGGAGAATACCACACAATCACACACGCTCACACACGCACACACACACACACACACACACACACACACACACACACACACACACACACACACACACACACACACACACACACACACACACACACACACACACACACATCTCCTCCCAAGGATCTTCCTGCTTCTGGACATTTAATTAGAGCCACGCACAATGCAATTATCTTGCCACAAGTCCATCTCGTATGTTGTAGGTCTGAGCAGCTTAAGGATCCGTTAGTCGTATTACCTACGTGTAACATTCGCGGATGTTTACAGATAATTATTTTTTCCAAGTTAAATCAGGCCTTGTGTTTGTAATTATTAGAAAAATGCTTGCACTTTCTCTCCTCTCTTTCTTTTTTTTGTTGCTTTCAGCACTAGCTGGAAAAGTAACCAGTCTACGGTTTTAGCTAATTTATTGGTGTCAGTCTAATTTATGAGGCGTGTAAAAAGAAAAACACGCCGGCAGGATTTGTGGAAGTGTATTTGGCTGTCCTCTAAATGTCTAATCAGTGTTTTTTTTATTATTATTTAATGTCGACGTGCGCCAGCTTTTTTTTTTTAATGCTTTGATTTGTTACTTTTTTTTAATTATAGGTGAAACAAGCAAGGCTTTTCGATGAGTAACCACGTCCTTTTTTTTATATGATCTGTTTTTTATTAGATTTTGTTGTTGTAAACACAGTAAAAAGTGGAGGAAGGAACATTTTATCCGCCTTTTGGTAACACCTGAACCGTACCTTTTGTACCTTTCGTTTTACTCTAATCTCTGTTTTTTTGGTAATTTTTGAGATCAGCTGTTCTTTACAACAATGAAACATAACCAAGAGTTGATGTAGTAGTGACTCTCGGCCTGATGCAGTGAAGTCATCAGGACATGCTTCCATGGTCTTCTGTGTTTGCAAACGTGTTTGTGTGTGTTATCGCCTCTCGCCTTGCCTGGTTTTTTCGTTCTACCCGCCTTCATCAGCTGGAAGTCCTCATACTTTTCACCAGTGACTGTTATTTAGCTAAAGCTCATCATACCGCCTTGGAAAAAGCCACCTATTCAAAGCCCATAATTAAAAACGTTTGATAAAGATGCAAATGTATGTGCATAAATATGCATTCCTAACATGAGCAGCTATTAGTTATTGTTTTTTTCTTTTCTGCAGACTTTGGCTTGGAGACCTAATGGAAACCAAAGTGCTCATAGTTAGCTTAAAAATAAAATCCAACTGGCTAATTTTCTTCTTCCCATCACACTTTCACTTCATTGAAAACATGTAGCTTGATGTACATTTGCCATCTGAACGGCTCTCTGCTTCCGTCTTCCTGTGCTCTGATTTTTCTTTGTTCAGAGTAACGATGGTCTGTGAGGACGCGTGCTGCAGGAAGTCGGTGAATGTGACAGCGAGACCAGAGAGTCTCATTGGTGCTGAGGCTCTGAGATGATGGAGGCTGAATGACTAGACGGTTGTGGCTTCTCTATTGTCACTGCCTCGGAGCTGGAGTTGCCCCCCATTTATTTCTCCCCTCCACCCCTCCACTCGAGCTCCCACTGAACATTTGAAATGCAATTATGGATCAGTGTGCACCACTCTTCTTGTTAATATTTATCAAGTAGAGCAGCAGCCGCTGCCATCTCCTCAGAGAGGGGCGCTGCAGTCATTAGAGGCTATTTTCTCCCTCTGTGTGTGTGTGGGTGAGCGAGTGTGTATTTGGGTCCGCCTCTCTTCAGAGTCCACTCAGCTGCTGTGAGCTAGCTGGTACATTTAACAGGCATCACCATGTGGAGATGTGGGCATTTACAGCGGTGTGTGTGTGTCCCAGTCTTAGGCGTCTGCTCGTCTTTGTGCTCTCTGTGAGGTAGCGGCTTTGACAAGGGCTGCTAGCAGTCTGTAGCCGGGCGAGCTGCTTGATTGAGGCATTGTGCCTGTTGTGTTCAGCTCACAGTAGCAGCGTTAAAGCATTAGGAACCAAAGCACAGCAGCTGCTGAAACCTGAATGTCATTTCCCTGTCACCTATTTTCAAACAGGAAACTGATACAGCACTTGATCTGATCTGCGTCTTATCTGCTGAGCTTCTACAAGGAATGAGGATTTGAAACGCTGTTGTTTTTTTGGGGGGGTTTTTTACACAAATGTACATGAAAAGATTAAAAGTTCAATGTGTCTTATTGGGATTGATGGTTATTTACTGAAGTTAAGTTCATACCGAACGCGATTTCGGAATCTGGAATTTCTGGTTAAAATGCAAAGTCTACGTCGAACGCCTTTAAAGACTGAGACCCTGGAAGTGATAACAGAGGATGATGTAATGTCGCTGTTGTCTTTAATCGGGTCTCCACACTCCAGAATACCACTGAAATCGACCCTCATCAGTGTGCAGCGTCTGGTCGAGGTGGTGAAACTAGCCAAACTCTGAACACAAAACTTAGGAGTTATCTGTCAGATCCAGAATCTGCGCAGAGGCACAAAATACAAACGGGCTTTACTGGGGAATCTCAGTAGGTACAAATTCATTGTGAACGCGTCTGACTTCAAAATGTGCGACTTGAGGCGTTGGCTCATGTCTAAGGTGGCAAGGGCCCCAAGTCAAATCCAGTGCAACCATTCGCCTTTAGAGGTTCGCTGTAACTACACTGAGTCCACCGCCACATAATTTAATCTCTGTGTAAATGCAGTTGGTGTCTGTGAAGACCTCGTTGGTATGTTGGTGAAAAATGGACAAAGCAGACGAGTTTGAACGTATTATAAAAACAATATACCAAGTTTAGAACATCTCTGAAAGTAAATCTGAAAGTAAAAGGTGGATGTCGTATTTCCGCCTGACCATGATAAGGACATCCTTATTAGCACTAACTATCGAGTAGATGCAAGAATTCACACCTCATTTAAGACGAGCTGTTGGCGAATCCTGTCTTTCCTGAAGAGGGACCTGAAGAACGACATTGTTGAAAGAAAGTTCAGTCTCCTTTATTAAAAAGCTGAGACATGAACCTGAAGACTTGTAAATTTCTGCTTTTTAACCATAATCGTATTTGTAAAATCATTTAAAAGTTGTCTACTTTCTCACCTCTCAATTATGCATTGATAGATGTTGGTGTATCACATTTTATTTGAAGGTTAGCTCCTTTAAAATGTCACATTAAATAAAGACTCTTCTTTTAGATATGGGGCGTCCTACTAATTCTTATTGTCCTCCATTGTCTCCTTTTGTCGCCACTCACTTGAATTTCCACCGAGGTGAAGCCTTTAATCCGTTCTTTGTAATAACATTAGGTCATTTAGCCGAGGTGGCGGGGGTCACGAGCTGAAGCAGCTGCTGTTTCCGTGCAAACACGCTCTTAAGCAGTCTCAGCCCTGCACTGAAGGCATCGACCCCGCTCTGGTGTCTGTTTGCATGCTTGGCTCGTTGCGCAGCTCAAACGTAGACAGGCATGCATCTCTCAGAAAGCTCCAGAACGTGTCTCTTTATGGAAACGCGTAAGATTGATGGTCTGCATGTGGACGGTGATGGAGTCGAGCTTAACCTGTTTCTGACCCAGATGCAGCTGCATTCAGCTCTACTTGTGGGTTTGAACACTGTGGCTTCTTGTCGCCTTTAAAAAAAATAAATAATGTTTTTAAGCAAAAAGCACTCTTTCTAGTTATTTTAAAGATAGTTTTTGGCCCTTTGCTTTACCTAAATGCTGCAATGGAAACAAGCTGTATAGGATTACCTTTGTCTGACTATAGAGGACTTTTAGGTGTAGCTGTGTGTTGATCACTTTCCCAGATGGGGAGTGGGTGCAGCCTGCATACAATGGGAGGGGGCTAGCCTTGGTGGAGGGGGGGGCACACACAGGCCCAGTGGTCAGAGGCTATTTAAAAGCTCAATCAATCTCCCCTTCCTGGTTGGTTACTAAATTATTCATCAGAGAAGGCTTTGCTCGCTTCTTACTCTTTTGGATTTTCATTAAATCAGTGCTGCACTTAGATCCAAACTCGTTTGGTCTTAAACCAGACAGTGCTTTTCTTTTTATGTCGCTCCTACAGCATATTCATCGAGTACTCTCATGCAGCGTAATGTATCATCAACTTTTATTATATAGGCTTCATACGACAGGCTAGCAGTCATTCAGTCGCCTACAAGTGTCTCAGTTCGTGTATGTTTCTTTTTATTTTCCCTGCCTTTTTAATTCTGTTAAATAACCACAGAAATCTGAAGCAGAACCAAACAGAAACATGGATTGTCTGGATCTTGCTCTTTCTGTCTGTATTGTAACAGCAAAGAAGCTTCTGGTGGTGGAAAATCATGTTTGCCTCGCAGACATCGATCATGTGTTGCAGCTTTGTTTTTGTTTTTTTGTTTTTAAATGCTGTTTGGTTTTATTCGTTTTTTCCTCCCACAACTACTAAGCGTAGAAGAGCAGACAAACCACAACGACTGTGATTTGTGATTATTCGGACCGTCGCGGAGAGATCTCACAGACGCCCAGGTCTGGTTCAACTAATGATCTCTTGTTAAATTGTCTGAGTGGAGTTTCTCACAGAGACTTCTCTGTGGGGGGGTTGGATTATTTAAATGCGCCTTAAATGCTCTGTACCAATTGTTTTTATTTCATTTTTTTATATATATAAAAATAGCTTTTTATTTTTACTTGCTTAACATTAAACTAAGCACAGCGTTTGAATTGGAAAAAAGCAAAGTAACACAATTAAAGAGTCTAACCTGGTTATAAAAAAAACTATAACTTTGATTGTCTTTTTCTGGATTTCTCCTTTTTTAGTGATAACAACAGGATATGGCTAAGTTTAAGTTTAATCAATGGCCACACCCAAGTCTGCTGTTCAGTAAAAGCTATGAATGTAACTATTAAATTTAGAAGAAGAATTAACTAAATTTAGGCCTCTTATCTAGGGCAAAATCGACAAAAGGCCCCCAGGTTTCACTTTGGACACCTCTGCTTTAAGCCTCTTTTAAATTGTTCATGTTTAGCTAAATTAAAACCACAAGCTCCAGTGTGTCTCACATTACTGAGATGTAAATTATACACAGGGCTATTAAATCTGCAGATCTGTTGACCCGCTTTATTCCTAAATAACGTAGAATCTAATAGTCTCCAAACATGTATGATGAGCTTTGGTAATCGTCGCTTGGTTGCACTGAGGCACCCTTATATTCCTGTCTGCAACAATGTCTTCATGTATCTTCTCTGATATCTCTTGATTTATCTCAACAAAATCCCCCGTAAAACCAGTTGGTGCTTCCCCCCCGTCTCGCTTTGTTCCTTTAAGCGTTTTTGTTTTCAGAGTCTCCATTGCTGAGTTGAACATTGCTCCCGTCTCTTTCTTGGTCACCCAGCACTGAGTAAGCAGACACTAAACACATTTATGTGGACCGGTGAAGCTTTAATTGGATTGCCCTCTGCTCTGAAAATGGAGGACTAATTTAAACCCTGCTCTCAGTCTCCTTCCACATTGCAGCTTTTCTTCTTCTTCTTCTGTGTCTACACCTTCCCCTTCCCTCCCTCATTTCTCTTTCGGTTGAAGTAGATATCTGGCGTTCTTCACTGCTGGTTCCCAGCTCGGCTCTGTGTAATTTCCAGCTTGTCCGGTGTGTGACACGCCATTAAAAAAACGAATGAGAGAGAACAGGAGAGGAGGGGGCAGAGGCTGCAACGCCGTGGAAGTGGAGATTTACAGTGGTATCGAGTTCACACGCTTCCACCAGGGTCCTATTTTGTTCTCCCCTCTTTCTCCATTAAAGATCACATGGTGCAAATTAACTCTTGCCAGTAGGGAGAGTAAATTGAAGGAAAGAGGGAGGAAGGGCATCGGTCAAAGAGAGGAGCAGACAGGAGAGAAGGCGGTCTGAGGAATGTCCACCCTCTGTACGTCGAACCTCGCCGCCTCACACAAGCCTTTAAAACAACAGCAACATCGACGCGGGCCGCTATCCTCTCCAGCTCCCCTGCAGCACCTCTGCAATCCTATACAGACCAGCTGACATTTCGTACATGTGTTGCAGCTTGACTCCAAGCTAACCCCATCCATCCTCCATCTTCGAATGCTTGTTGATTTAACGCAATACAACTGGCGCACATGTTTCTCAGCGCTTTGATCACAGAGAGAAGCATCTCTGTGTGTTTTTAGGATCACTCATATACAGTTTCTCAAAGCCAAGGCGGCCAGGATGTACACTACTGTGCTAATCCGCGAGACCACTGCTAAATGTCTTTTCTGCTTTCCTGGATTTGACGTTCTGCTGTGTGTTCGAGTTGTTTTACTTTTGACAAAATGCTTTTTTTTTTGTGAAAATAATCAGAACCCCCCACCATTGATGGTTTGCTGTAACTGTGTTGGTTTGAGGTGCTCAGTTTATTTCCAGATGATGGATTGTTCTTTAACATTTACTAAAAAAATCTCTGAGGCCTTAACAAAACAGCCGGATTAACACTAGGGTTGCACGATGTATCGGCATATACGTCGGTATCGTCCATATTTACTCATTTTTTTAACAGGGTGTTTCAGGTTCGATGCGTAAAACTTGGCCGATATTTGCGATGGGTGTTTATTTTCATCTTGTTGCTTTATGTGGCGTGTGTTTGGTCATGGGATGTTAAAAGTTTGGGGGAAAATGCATATATGATGTCGATTATTGGGCATAACTACATTGTTAATATAGATATCGGCCAAAACATCCATATCGGTGCATCCCTAATTCATGCTGAGATCATATCACAGACACAGAAGGACTACTTTGTTTTTAGACAAGTAGTTTTGTGAGACTTTATTTAGAGGAGTCAGAGTAAAGGGGGTTTGTTTACAAACAGCAGCACGCATGTGTAGAGCATAGTGATGAGGTGGGACATAATAAATTAATTATTTTCTTATTTTGTGTCTTTTACCAAAGAAGATCTAGTGTAACCTCCATTAAAGTGACTTCTTACGAGTAACATTATAACGCTGGTAGACTAGTTTTTTGTAATTAGCTTTATCATCTATAGGCAAATAATAGTTTTAATTCCAAACCCTCAATAAAATAATTTAGTGTATTTAAAAGGAATTTGTGTCTAAGCTTTCTAGAAGTGATAATGGAGGATGATGTAATGTCGCAGTTCTCTATAATCAGGTCTCCAGAATACCGCTGAAATCGAGGATGACTACGGTAATTCCTTGATTTTAGAGATCTCTATTTTCCTTTTTCGTTTTTGCTCTGGTTGCCTCAAAAGGAGAAGAAAGACTAAAACCAGTTCCTTTAGAAATTGTCCTACCTAGTAGGTAGAAAACAAAAAGAAAAACTCTGATTACTTTAATAAGAGTATCTTGCGGCTTTTGAATGATTCAAAAAGAAAAAACCTTAAAAGCAGAAAAATAGCTTTTACTATTCTGTCACTAAGTCGATACTTCTTGACCAAATGTGTGTTTTCCTGTTTTGGTGAATAACCAAATGTTCTGTGTTTTTGTGTGTGTGGTTTTTTTCCCCCTCTGACACACTGGAGGAGGGTTCTGTATTTTCCACGCGGTGCGTCAGGTTTCCGCCCGCTGCGGTCGGCGTGGCGTACGCTTTGATGGGCGACTCTAAATTGTTTTTGCCCGTCTGTCACTGCCAGCGGGTCGACTGAGTGAACCACAGCTGCCTGTACTGGGGGGCGCTTCGCCACACTTGTGCACACACTTTATTTAGTCTGCGGATACGTATCTTGAGTCTTTCTGGGTTTATTTTATTTTATTTTGTACCACATAGACAGAAGAGATCGCACACTTTATTATTCCTTCATTGTTGCTCTGAACCACCCTAACCTCTAAATTACTCACCATCTTTCTCTCTTTTTCTTTGTGAGAACACACCTCTGACTGATTTAGCCTTAATCTCCTCCAAACACGATTCCTGCCGTGTTTCCCCAGTAAAGCCTGTTTGTTTTAGTTTTTTCCTCAGTCCTGAAAGCGTGCTACAAAAGCAGCGTAAACACATCCGTGATGGTGAAGACGTTTCCTGCCATCAAAGGGCCGAGATGTGCTATCCCCCCCCTCAGTAGCTGTATTCATTTCTGCTCCCGCCACGCTCAAACGCCCTTTGTTCCTCTTTTTATAGGAATGTACTTAACAGTTCGACTGCGTTGTGTTTGTGAACAGAGCTGCCTTTGTTCCAGCAGGCGGTTAACACTTGTATACAGACCAAAAGGAGGGGGGGGGACGGCATTATTAGGCTCAGTTAAATTAGCTGAACCACCGTTTTAATGAAAACATTTAAAATATGCAGACCTCGCTTAAGTCTCCGTATCTCTTACTCAAACCTTTTCTGTCTTTGGCAGAATGTAAACGATCCTTTCTGTTACACAACACGAGCTGCTGCATTTCAGATCCTTTAGATGTTTCTGATCCATTTAGCTGCTTAAAAACAAACAAAAAAAAAACCAAACTTGAGTGCTTTTTTTTTTTTTTTTTTTTGAAGCAGGCAGCAAAACAAGGTTATTGTGTCAGACACGCTTTGCGATTGAGAGCGATTCCAAGCATCACAATAAGTAGCGTTGGTTATTGTCACTTTAAATCGCGTCTGAATGAGCTTAGCTGTCAGGAACTGTCGAGCTCGGTAGGTCATTCATTGTTAAAAACCTTATTTTGTGTATGTTCTGATCTGTTATAGTCGTTAACGGGTTGACCTGACAACAGCACACTAGGAGTGTGGACGTTATCGCTGAGTGAAGGAAAGTCCGGCAGTGGTGAACTTATCGGTGAAAAATGACACATGTTTAGTTCCTTATTGCTGCTTTGTGTGATTCTATTCATGAAGTGAAAGGACATGTGGTATTTGGTTTATGCTTAGTCGTGTGATCGTGGTGCAGCACAGGATATTTTACTATTGACATTGGGATATCACTATTTGCACAAATGTGAATCTGTGCATCTGTTGGTTAGGTGTTTAAAAATGAAGCTAGAAAGTTGCTCCGCTTAGTTGTTGTAAAGGATTTGGATGTCTTAGAGTTAAGGTTCTGTATTCTCCAGAAAAGAGATCAGCCACTTTTATAATCTTAAAAAAAAAATAAGTCAAGTTTCTGCACGCATTTCCTCGTTTGTTTATGGCATTTTTAATTAAATTTATATACAAACATAATTTTTTTAAAGCTTTCTAGACGATAAACTAAAACGTCATACAGGGACGTTTAGTACATTTTCTATAATAAAACATTAGAGCCCCTTATCCCCCTTATCGCAAATTACTTTGTTATGGCTATATTAAAGCAGATTTCTTTTCCAATATAAATAATAGAAATAGGAACTGACAAAGGTTTGTATGAGCAGGTCTAGCTTCCTAAAATTAGTCTGCTTGGCCGTCTCTGCTGTGAAATTAATCCCCAGTAAGATCTTCTCTATCTCTTAATGCTGTTGTGTCTGTGTGTGTGCTGACAAAACCTTTTTTTTTTTTTTTACTCATGACACGGCCATACTAAAAAATTAAATGTTCACACTTCTAGTTCATACTCCTTGTCAGGTGAAATGGGATGATTTAATGTGCAACCCCGTCAGAGTGGCTAATGGAACTGGAGGAGTGCATAGAGTCTCCATCTGCGGCTGGAGATGGAGGAGGAAGGTGATTGAGACTCTCATCTTGGCGGAGAGACGGTGACCTCTTGTCCTCTTCCTTCCTGCAGAGACGAGTTGTGCAAACATTTACTCAAAGCGCTTACCTCATTTCGTCAGCATGCGCAGCGATGCGGGTCTCGTATTTACACTTTTCTATCTGCCGGCTGGTGACAGGATCTTTAAAAGAAACTTTCCAGTAAACGACGGCTGACTGGTTCTCGGAGTACTGAGCTGAAAATAGTCTGCTTCCTTTCACCGTCGTATTTCTCTGCATTTCTGGGAGCATCTTACTTCCACTGACCTTAATCTGGACTTTTGTAAAATAAGCGTTTCGTTTCTAAGAAACCAGCCTTGTTCACTTTCACCCTGTAAAGGACATTCAGTCCAAACTCCTGTGCTGCTGTTGGTGACAAGATAAGAAAGAGAAGTCCACATTGTTCTTAATCCCACCTTTATTTTTACCCACTAACATTTTCCACAAGGTGGGACCCCCAACCCGACTAGCACGCTGCAGCCAGACCATGTAATACATCTAAAAGCAGCAACCGCGGTTGTTCTCCTGAGAATATGCCTCACCCGCCCCGCTCGCCTTTGCTCTGCAGCAACTGACCGTAATTAGGTGCAAACAGTTTGTCGCCATGTGAAAATGCCATCTAAATGCCAAATGGCAGAGAGGGCGTGTACAATATACGGGACCCGTGGCCTCGTTGGTTCAGAGCCTCGGCTGGAGACAATCATCCGCCCACGCCGGCGTTTAGTGCTCAACAGACCAGACTGCTCCTCCAAAACCTTTCATACTTGGTGAGTTATTGTCAGCGGAGCTGGCATATGGTAAACAGCAGCGAGAAGTTCTGCTTTACTAATTATTACTCTGGTCTGGACACACAAAACAGCTCCTGATGTTTGCAGGCTTCGTTTGAGGACATGCCGTTCATTGTTTATTAAAAAGGTCAGCCGGTAAACCTAAACGTACAACTTGGGCCTAATTTCACTGTCGCATGTTTGTGGTGAGAATATTTCACAATCATTTGAACATAAAAGCTCCATTAAAAAAGTTAATTTCTACCTTTTGAAACCAGTTAAACGGATGAAACCGATGTTTACTGATTATTTTTAATGCTTATGAAGAACAATTTGCCGATTCCAGTTTTGTTTAATAATGATACAGCAAACCTCATTTACTCTGCTCGGTTATATTTGTCCCTTGTGTCTTTATTTCCTCCTTTTTGTGTTGAATCGTATGTAATCTTATGAAATGTTTATCCGTAGCTACGTATTATCCACCTGAAATGAGGAAACACGTCCAAAAAGATCAGGAGTTGTTTGTAGGTTTATCTGGACGGCGCCTTAATGTAAGAGACGAAATGACTGACACCCAATTTCACTAATAATCTGTTTATTCTTTACTTGTTTTGTAAGATTAAAACAGAAGTGTGATTAACTGCACACTCCTAGGGGGACAGGTGTGAATTACAATCTAACCTAAGGGTGCCTCAAGATGATATTTGCTCTGTTGCAGTGTTTGTGTAGTTCTGACACCCGTGCCTAGCTTGTTTAAACGAACCATGTTGACTGAAGCCGTCTGGCCGACGTTCTTTATCTGGCGGGTGTCGCAGCGACAGCTCCTTATAAGGAGCTTGTACTCGCCGTGTGCGAATCTGCACGGCATCACCAGGTGTCCACCTGTCAGCGACCACTGCGCTCTTTAACCTGAGCCTTGTGAACAAACACACACTCACACCGTAGCAGATTCAGATGGACTTAGCATTATGCTAACATGCTGTATTTGTGTAAATATGTCACGCTAAGCTGGCTTCTTTCTTTTTGAAAGAATGAAACAAAGCAGTGTTTTCACAAGGCTGCTAGAAGTTTATAGCCTTTAAAGTACACGTCCCTGCATCCCCCCCTTCCAAAAGGCTGTAATGCATGTGTTTGCTGCACTGTGTGTGAGCAGCCTATGTAATCACTCCTTGCTAGCGGGCTCTGGTGGGTGGGTGTGTGTGTGTGGGGTGGGGTTGAGGGGGGAGACAAATCAATGCAGTGGCTTATGAAGAGTGGAGAGAAAGGAGAAGAAGGTGGAGGAAAAGGCTGATCAATATCTCACCAGCAGGGTGGGGTAATATCCACTTCACACAGAGACGCCAGAAACAGCCAGGATTGTGGCAGCAAGCCTCTGGAGGGGTTTTTCTTTTTTTTTAGGGGGGTAAGAAATGAGAGAGAATAGAAGAAGGAGGGGCGGCTGTAAAAAGATGCAAATCTCTTTGGCGCCGGTAAACAACAGGCTCCGTGTCAATCAAGGCGCGCATTCAGCATTCTCCTCTTTCCCCTCAGCCGCTCCTACGCCTCCTGATTGGCTCAGAGCCGCTGGCGGGGTGTGGCTTCCTGATCACGTATGGGCTGCCATGGCGATGATGGCCATCGTTCTGGGGGAGTCATCAATAACCACGCCCTGTTGGGTTCCACACACTGTTAGCCTGCGTCAGCCGGATCGCTCGCTCGGTCACCCGGCCGAGGCCCCGCACGCATCGTCGAGAGGCCGGTGTCAGATCACAGCGACACTGGAGCGATGAAGCCCCAAAGTCTCAAAGCATCTTCATTCACAACAACCCCCGGGTTGCCCCTTAAGCAGATCTGCTGCTCGTGCTTATTGCCCCGCGTAGAGAGATGCGTCTCCCTTCTGACTGGTTTGACTTCAAAGCCACGGCTGGGCTGCTCTGAGCGAGCCTGTTTAGAGCCGGGAGACAGGATGTAATGGCGGACAACCGAGCTGTGCACTGTAAACAGACACTTCCTCTGCGGTGGGTAGGAAGTCCACGCCAAGCCATACGGTCACACTGGGATGCACAGATTGTGTACGAGCGTGGGCTGCATTCCTCTGAACGCGTCGCCGCGTCTATTCATCTGGTCCTGAAGCATTTACAAACTGACTTCTCAGCTGCAGCCTTTTAAAGAAATTATTTTTAAAAAAAGGTGGTGGTGATGATGATGATTATGATGATGATTATGATGCTGCTGCTGCACAAAGCACGCACGTCTGTGTAGGCAAGCGCAGATAAATAGGCGGAGAAGGCTTTGATGTGCACGGTTTGCGGCGAGTCGACATGTTTGTGTGTTGTTCTTTGTCTCCCTTCTCTCTGGGTGCTCTCCCTGCTTGTGTGTGTGTGTGTGTGTGTGTGTGTGTGTGTGTGTGTGTGTGTGTGTGTGTGTGTGTGTGTGTGTGTGTGTGTGTGTGTGTGTGTGTGTGTGTGTGTGTGTGTGTGTGTAAACGATAACCACGGTGCTTTCTCTACACACACTGGTTTTCCTCTTGTACACAATTAGTGAGGAATTGTTTACCGAACAATTTGTGTTGCATTTACAGTTTTGCTGAGACGCTGAGCAGTTGGATTTGCTTTGCTGAATACACCGCGGTTACTCTTTCTCTGCTATATCGGGCAATTTTAGTTTTTTTTTTTTTTTTTAATGCATATCCACGTCGAGCGGAGTGTCTTTGATCTGGACGAACACATTTTTTTAATGCAATACAGCAGCAATATCTCTTTCTCTTTGCGTTGCATTCACTGCATTTCAGCTCAGTGAGATTTTGTTCCTTTAAGTAATTGTAATAATGTTCACATTTGTACAGCCTTCCTCTTGTGAAAACCAGATACTCTTGAATATTTGTATCGGCTCTACATTCAACTGGTTTTTATTTATCCTTTATATTCAATCCTTATAAGTATTTTGCATATTCAATAAGAGTAAAAAATAAACCCCCCAGAAACATTTATCTGCTTTCTTCAATGTTAGAAACACAAACTTATGTATACCTCATTAGGATGCTACGTTGATATAATTGACTAAAACAATGTTTGTGATTGTAAAGTGGAAAGGAAAAAGTGACTTTAGATATTCTCTATGGATATCTAGACGCCCAGCACATAAATCCCAGTGTGATCGGTGAAGCTTCTCTTTGTAAAGTGACAACAGTGAATTGGTTCGAGGTGCAATGCTACTTTTGCAAGATGCTTTATCGCGTTTTATATATATATATATATATATATATATATATATATATATATATATATATATATATATATATATATATATATATATATATATATATATATATATATA
>JAVLVB010000890.1:2975123-2998702 GCA_032876305.1 Orestias chungarensis | reverse complement strand
ATAGCTCGCCCTGTTGATACCTCTCAGCCCTGTAATCCGAACAGAAGAAGCCTTTCTACGAAGGGATGAAAGGTTTCTAAGAAACAATCAGGGGGGGGGGGTGAATTTTCTTCCTTCCAAGCTCGTAGAAGCCGTGACCTTCCAGAGAAGCGAGTTTACGTCAAGCCTGCTGCTCGTTTTATCGCTGTGATTTGAGTTTTATCATCTGGTTACACATTTTTACAAACGTCTCCTGACACGCTCCACCTCGTCCTCCATCACGTCACAATATGGAAACCGTCGGCCCGTCTCTCTCCAGGCCTTGTTATTGCAGCTGTGTCGTCTACAATGCGCCTCTTGTTGCTGCACAGCAGGAGGCTGCTCTAAGCTTCTGGCCTCTTGTGTCCCTGGATGTGTGTGCAATCATATTCTTCTCCAGCCTCCATAGCAGAGCTTCCCAACATAACCGGGTTTCTCTAAACAAAAACAAACGACAAAAGAAGAGGAAAAAAAAGCCTGCAACCTCTTTAAGCTTTCAGGCGACTATCGGTTAGCTTGTTTCATTTGTATCGTAGCTGATACGCTGTCACACAGCGAGGCAGGTAATTTGCATGCGATTATTTGCATATTGTACGAACGGAGCGCCCCTGACAGACCACCCACCGCTCGGGTCCGGCAGCATCTGGCTGCTACACAGCTTACATGATGTACCGCTGATGCGGCCGGTGTCATCGCTGGAGACCGACAGACAGGCGAGGTCACCTTCAGACAGATGCAGAGGGAGGGGCTTAGAGCCGAGAGATGGATATCTGGAGAGGAAGATAAAAAAAAAGCCCGTTGTGTTTTCTTCAAGGCCGTGTGCAACGTCGTCTGTCCAGTTTCACACTCGCCGTTGAGGCGTGCTTGTCTCTCTCCTATATGCGGCTGGTCATCCTCCTGGGTGTCTGTGTTTATGTTTGCGGAAATGAGCGCCGTCTTCTATATCAGGTTGATTTTAAATGGCTGGGCATGTCTGTGTGCCCTTTACTGAATCATGTAGATTTTCAGATTTTCTTTTGGTCTGGCCTGTCGTTTTTTTTTGTTTTTTAAAGGTAAAAAGCAAAAAAGGAAATAATTTTAGGTCTTAAATAGATTCAGCTTTTAATCCAATCGATAATAAAGAAATGGCAAAATCCTCCCAAAATTGTAAATTAACATTAAACTCTAAGAATAAACAAGAGCATTCAGTATGTTTGTAGGTGAGTTTATTGAGTAAAATTAATGGTTTTGACTGAATCAGGATTTAAAGATGAAAAACGTCTGTCAGTCATACGGATCAAGAAAGATTGGCAGATTCCATTATCTGGCTGACTGATCGGTGCATCTTTGACGTGAAGGTTTCGATGTTCTGAACCTGTTAATATTTACAGCCCTGCTGCCAGTAACCGTGCCTGCTTACTAAGGCCGTTATCTAACAGCCTCATACCTGCACTAAGATGAAGCAGAGGAATCCATGCTCGCATAATTATGCACACTTTCCCCTTTTCCACTGTTGCAGAGTAAAAACCAATGCACCCTTCAAACACGCTGCTACGGTACACACCTACACTTTCCACCAGTGTGTCGAATTTGTGCACGTGTGTGTGACTTTTTTTGTGTCGATTACAGCGAGGTGAGGCATTGATTAGCATTGCCTTGAGCAAACCTTCTCATTTCCAGTCATTCTTCACAGCGCTCAATCAGCTCACGGCTCTATCTTTGCTTTAGCTTTCTCAGGGGCTGCCGCTGGTGGTCCTGCACACAAGAGGGTTTTGGATTATCTGCCCGGGCAGACATCCAATATGGCTAATCCACACAGACGCGCGCACACACACACACACACACACACACACACACAAGCTGATATCCTTCCTGCAGACCCTTCTCTCTGTGAGAACAGCTCGTCTGCAGTGGACCAGATAGTATTAGAAAGAGGTCTCATTACCTTCTTACTCTTATGATCGTAAAACGCCGAGCGGTTAAACAGCTGAGCAAATCAGATGACATCATTACTTATAATGTAAACATGAAACAGTGTTTAAGGTTGCAGTTCTGACTCATCCGCACAGGTTTTAGGTTTTACACATGATCGCCTACGCTGACGGATGTGCTAGAAAGGTTCAACCGTTCCCCTTTTTGTCACAGCCAAACCACAAATGTTAATTTGTTTTATTACGAATATTTTATAAACGCAAAACAGTACATGTTTTTTTTTTTACATCATCCTGTTTCTAAATGAACAGAGAAAGATTTATAGTAATTCTGGAGGATATTTAGATGATGGGATAAATATGATTAATGTCCTCAAGTCTGACTAATTGACCTATAGCCAAAAGGCTTTAAGTTTTAGACAGCTGAATGAACATTGGCCAATAGTCTGTGAGCTGGTGACAGAATCAAGATTTTGTCTTTCTTTTTTATAGACAGGAAGGCAAAATAGTGATTATGGGTAGAAGGAGGGGGCTAAACGGAGGCTAATATTTAAGTCTGGACTGAGGTTCCCCTTCCAACAACGCGCCTAAACATGGGATCACATGGTTTACATCAAAGTGATTAATGTGTTGGAGCAAACCGGTCACAGTCCAGAGCTAAGACCAGTTCAGAGTCTGCAGCTAGACTTTCAAACTAATACGGTTCTTGCTTTCAGATTTGAGCCGATCTTCTGCTACCTGATGTTAAAATACCAGTAAAAAACACACGGCCCTTTTTAAGTGCTGCTATTGAATTAAGTCTAAACCTCCAGAACCGTTTAGTCGGGTCGCTGATACACTACAGTTGTTCTTAAGAGTCCGACTGAAACAGCGCCGCTCTCTTTACCACCACTTAGCTCATCTTGAGTTTCTTGGCTAAAAACGGCTTTCGGCAGAAGTGTGTTGGAGGCAAAGACAAATATTTGAGTTGGACGTGGCTCGGCTTTCTCTTGATGGAAGCAGTCAACATTAGCGTTCTCAATTCTGGCGGCTGTTGGCGGCGTTGTACCGGTGGTCAGCATCATGGAACGGTCATGGCGCTTCTGCCTTAGGGGATACGTTTAAATAGAAGAGGGACTTTAAACAAATGTGGCTCCAATTAGCCCGTCCTTGTTGCTAGAATGGAGTGGAGCGACGTGTTGGACCTCAGATGGAGCAGTCATGTGCTGCGCTTGTGACCCTCCACTGTGTAAAAGGAGGGCCTGTTATTGCCTGTGTGATCCACCATTAGTGGCCGTCAGCCCTGAAATTTTAATTAGTGTCATCTATGAATTTCATGTGACCCCCCTCATCTTCTTCCTCTCAACTCCTCGCCTGTTATCTGTCTTTTGTTTGGTTGAGATGAGGACTTGTGATATTCTTCATCAGTGTTTTATGATATCCACAACTGGGAGAGGGTTAAATTTAATTTGGATATATCGGCGCTCATGCTTGAAGAGGCCATCGGCCTTCATACACTAAGAGAAACGAGCAAATCTGCCCACTTTGACTCAGCTAATGCTCATCCAATTCAGGATGAACCGTGGTTGACAGATGGGCTCAGTGTGTTCAAAGTAGAGAGTGCAGATTTAATATCAAACGGGTAAAGCCAAACAAAAAAAAAGTAGAAAGAGAGGGAGTTCTTGTTTTAACGACGCAGCAAAGAGGTCCTGCCAGCAGCGCAGCCACAGCTGGGACTCTCCTCGCCTTCTTCAAAACTCTCCCCGATTGTTCTCGCTGCCAGGCAGGAAAGCTGCTTGTGAGTTTTCTCCCACCCCCCAGCCCTCTAAAATATTTTAATCAGTATTTGCTTAGCATTATACATGCCTCAAAGCAGGAAACCCAGGAGGCAAGAGTTAGCGACATGTCTGGATTGAAACCCGGGCAGGGCAGGGAGTTGCGTCAGGGCGCCGCCGGCTCCGACGACCTGATTTAGCCGTGGTTTCTCTAACCTCTTAGGCAGCCTGCTCTGCTGCACTGCAGGGTCGGGAAACGAATGATGCCTACTCTGAAACACTGTAGTTCTGTGTTTGTGCATAACATACATGATATGTTTGACCCCCTTCCTACAGGTGGGCTTTATGGGTTTAAAGTTTTACTACAATATCTTGTTATACTATCGTGTAAAAACAATAGAAATAACGATACAAACTCATTTGGGGCCAGAATTGTTGCCTGAAACTTAAATAAGTAAATAATGAAAACTTTTTTTTAATTGACATCTAGGAAATGTGTTTTATATAAAGAACCACAGACAAAAAAAGTATTAAAAAAAAAGCAACTGGGCAGGTTTTAAGAGTTTAAAAACATCATTAATCTAAATGTAATATTGTGACATTAAATCACAAAAAACTACAATGGTTTTTACTATAAACAGTACAATAAAACCCATCCTTACTCCTTCCTTATTCTCAGACTTGCAGGTTTTATATCATTAAACAAATTTTGATACCAAAATGAAACCGAGAGCTTTTTTCAAGCCAGGATTTCATAGAGTAACAAATGTTATGCCCCCGCACCCTCCCTTACTAAATCCAGATCCTCTCTGTGGACTAACGAGACAAAAATTGGTCTCATAAAACCCAGGTAGGTGACCTCGACCCATCGGTTTGTCATTCAGCAGAACTTTAACTTAAATCGAGACGCTGAGGTTTGGCCTTTTTAAACCGAGTGCTCCTGCTAAAAAGCAGATTTAAAACAAATAAGAACAGCAAACTAAAAGTTTCAAAGAAGCAAAACCAGAAAGAGGGTCAGTACTTCTTTCCATCACTGAGTGTATGTGATTTGTCCTTTAAAACGATCTCCTTCGTCAGCCAGTGAGACGCTGGCGGCCTCACCAGAGCCTTTGCCCCCCCGCCAGCAGGCGCAGCCACGCGTATGCAGGTCTTGAGAGCGCGTGCTTAGGGTTCTGCCGTCCAGATGGACGTGCTTACTTGAGCGCTGGTGTGCTGGCAGATCACTGAGGGGAAGGGGAGGGAAAACCTTTCCAATCAGATCCATCATCTGACTGCGTACGTGTTTACACAAGTATATGTGTGATCTTCCCAACCAGCTCTTCCTGCCCTCCCTTCTCTAATCTTATCATGTCAGAGCAGCAGTTTAGTCCTCCCAGATCTCATCTCTGCCTCCAAAAGCCTCAATTACCCTTTTGTTCTTTGGCCGTGCCTGCGCTGCGCCTGCAACGGGCAAGGTGAACATTCCCACACGCCGCCCTCGGCCATTTTGAGCTCCGTAAGTGTCACTCACCTACTAGCCCTGATCTTACATACCAAACTCTCATTTTCCCCTGGGCTATAGCTAACTAAGCTGTTAGCTCTGCAGCCTCCTAGCAGAGCTGAACTGCTTGGCATTCCTTCCTTGGGCCGACTCCGCTCTGCTCTGTTTGACCTCCCTCTTCCTCACCTTCGCTCCACGCCATCTCCTTTGTCTGTAAATTTGAGATCTATCTCGGCTTCCTCGATCCCGGCTGCCACCTCCCGAAGGAAGGCATAGATGCCGGCTGCCGTCGTCACCGATGACGGGAAGTGTGCGTGCTGACAGTGGAGGTGGTGGGTCACTAAAAGTCTTGGCAGCGGAAGAGGAGAGAGCACAAACAGAGGTTTCCTGTTAACAAGGTGCGCTGCTGAGGCTGTCGTGTGGAAGCAGGAGGATCTGGTTTTGTTTAAAGCAAAGCCCCATTAGCTAGGTGTTGAAAGCAGGGGGAAAACGGCTAGTAGTGTTCTAGCTTCTAGTGCGTAAATGCTCCTTTCAGCAAATTTGAGAGAACCTCACCGGTATGTAAACCTGGCACAATATTACCTTTCTAACTTTTTGAATGGTAATACCAATTAAACCATTGATTCTTCAAGCATTATATTTGTGGTTTCAACTCAAATTAACTATGGTTTCCATTTTTTTTTCTAAAGTTGGCCATTTTCTGTAATAATTATGAATAGGGAGGTCCCAATGCAACTTTTTATCCCTCAATATGATGCGGATATTTCAGTCTTCAGTATTGCCTGATGCGGTATTGACCTGAAACAGTACCAGCATGAATATATGAATCATACAGGCTTTTAATACTTTTGTAATGTTGAAAACCACTGGATAAGTGAAATTATTCAGAAAACAAATGTTAACAGCAATAGTCATGAGAAAAAAATCTATTAGTAGAGGATTAGATGTTTACTGGCTTGCATGCATAGTAAACTTCAAAGAAAGAAGGTTCTACAATTAAATAAATCTCAAGTTTTGCAATGGTGGCGTGGGTCATTCCCTGGAATGGACTTCTTGTGTTGGAGCACTGATATCGGAGATTTTAGATGTGGGCCGATATAATCCAATATTTTGGGGGGTTTTTGGCTAAAATTGGACCGATATCGCAATCTGATCAGAACACGCCTAGTTAAGAGTTTATTAATGGAGGTCGAGAGCGGAGATATAAGAAACAGATTTTTCCACATGCTGAGACACTCTTTGTTGTATGTTCTTGAAGTTAGCCATCTTTAGCATCACCTCGGAGTGGAAGCTAAAACCTAATTTTTTTAAAGGAATTTGTATTTTCTAATTTCAGCTGCCGTGTTTTGGCTTAATTTTGCAGTGTGTTTTATTTTTATTTATTTATTTATTTCCCAAGCTTGTTGCATTTGGAAATATTGAAAACTATTTAACAATCTCAGAGTTTTAAGGGAAGGTTTACATAACAAACCGTATTTGTATATAAAAACTTTATTCTCTCTTATTTACCAAAAGCTGCATCCTTCCATCTATTAAACCATTTGTCCAGCATATTGACTCTAATCCACTCATCTGTTCATCCATCCTCCTGCTGTCCGCCTGTCTGTCTTCAATTCACTGAAACAAAAGACTGAGTGCTGGTGACATGTAAAATCTTGATTATTGACTTTAAAAATGTGTACAACTTAATTTATCGTCTTGCAAAAATTTGTAGATTAGCAGAAATGAAATGTGTAAATGAGGAAAAAGAACTAAAGAAAAAATTTGTAGTTTTCTTTAATTCAGCACATAAATCTCCAGCTGCTTCGTTCGCATCAGTAAACAAAAAAACAACAAAAAAACGGCAACTGAAAAGTGTTCAGCGGGCCTTTAAACCAGATTTCAGGTTTCGCTCGTTCCGTCTTCTTAAGTGTGCACTTTAGTTCTCCCCCCATCAAACAGCCGAGCTGGTTCTTTTCACATTTGCAGACAGCACTTATAAAGGCTGACCCCTGCACACCCCCTTTCACTTCCCTATCTTTGTAGTGTCGTGGCTGCGCTCAGGGGCCCCAGCTCCCGAGTTAACTGCGCACACATGCAGCCACACAAAGAGCCTTGCACCGCCATCGTGGACCTGGGGGGCCGGCCACCTTTAGCCAGTCAGAGGCAGAATGGGATGAATGTGTTTGTTTGTTTGTTTTAGTTTTTTTTCTAGAGCAAAAATGTCGTCACGCAGGGTTATATATTTAAACCTGGTCATGTTTACCCTCTGAGGAGCGACCGTCCTGCGCCATATAATGAGTACGCTGAAGAACGCCACAGGGCCAGTCTGAGCCACCGGAGGGAGGGGGCGGCCATTGTGTTCATCCCCCAAAGCATGACTGTCAGATTTATATCACCTCAGTGAATAAAGGGGTAGCTTTGTACCCTGGGGAGGGGTTTCAGTGAAGCTGTAGGAGGACGGCTTTAATTTAACATCTGAGGAAATGAGATGGTCATACTACTCCTAACCTAATCCTTCTACTTCGTCTCTCCTTACTTTGCCCTTTTTATCACCTCCGGTTATTTGCTGGGTCAGGAAGGCTTCTGGCTGCTGGGTGGAAGCATTCCCCAGGTTTACGGCCCATGTGGAGGGAGGCCAGCGCTGTGTTTAGCCTCTGGCAGGACGGACAAAGATGTCTGACATTGTGCGAGGCTCAGCCGTCCTCGGCTCTCTACGGGGGCAGCGAGGGACGTCTCTAATCTATTCAGTGTTGTGGTTATCGTACGTTCTCACTCTGTACTTTTCTGTGGGAGCCTTTGCAACAAAAAAAAAAGAAAGAAAAATCCCAGACAATGCAACTAGTAGTTCTGTTCGTCAAGCTCTCTATCATCTCGCTTCATTTTCTCCTCGCATTATCTACTCATTTTTTCCAACCCGCTTGTTTATAGAATAGCCTTAATTGAACGCTGTGCACGACTCCCACTACGTGCTCCATATGTCGCACACTCTGCCCTCCTCCCTCTCTCTTTTTTTTTTGCCTGAGAGGGCTTACCGCTGCTAAAAAGGAGCAATCTGCCCTGGTGAGTGGCAGCTACTCTGCAGCGACAAAGACGCTGATTATAGTGGAAGAAACATTTGGTGTCTGCTTTTTGTACGTTTAGATTAACCCTGTGAACACGCTTGCGTGTTTCCACTTGTTATACAGTGGCACGAAATGGGAGTTTTTGCTTTTTTCTCTCACTCTCAGATGTTTCAGGTTGTCAAACAACTTTAACATCATAGATAACAGGCGTAAAAACAAAAATCCAGGCCAACCTGTGTTACCTACACCAGACCTGATGGGGAAAATGAAGATACGGCTTTAAAATGGACCTTTCTAACAGCAGGAAGTATAAAAAAAACTCAAAAAGCGACACATTAGTCTAGATTTAAAGAAACAATCCCTCTCTTATCAGTCTATAAAGCATTAGAAAACTGTGAAGTAGGGATGGCTAAACTAAAATTCTACATTTAAATAACATAGTAATTTAAAATAGGCATCTTTTATGACTCAACTTAAATACAGAAGTGGATTTTAAATCATTAAACTGCACACACATTTTATTTATCTTCACAGTACTTGTCATGACAATAAACGTATCACCATACCACCAACCCCTAATGTAAAACATTAGTAAACTATTTCTAAAGCATCAACACGGCAGTGATCAACAATGGAGAACATTGAGTCCCGATGAACCTTACCAAGATTTAAACAGGCAACCAAAATTACTGCTGGAACGTCTAACCTACAAACAGCATGACTTACCGCCGTGAAGGTTGGAGCTAATGCTTTAACAAGAAGAAAGACACAAGGTCTTAAAACTGCGACTTTAGTGGAGGTGAAGAACATACACACGTCAAGACTTTTTGGATTCTTTGAGCTGGAGACAAATCTGAAACATTAGTTATTGGTGGTAAGGTAATGGTCTTGGGCATCAGCACCTGAACATACTGTCTGGGTTATATGTAGCCCACTCATGCTCAAAACCCTCTGGTACGGCTGAATTAAAACTACTCTGCAAAGGAGAATTCAATGAATGTGCAGCCAGGCTGGTTTGGATAGCCTGAGAAGTGCGAGCCTTAGTAAATCCTCATTGGGAAGCAGTCTTTGTTTTTCACACCGTGTTTTTCGCTCAGGTTCTCTTTGTCTGACGTCGTGACTTCAAACGTGGAAGAAGCCTGCTGTTTTACTTTGATTTCTGCGTCTAGCAAGTGCCGCTCAGGCAGCGTTTTACATTATTAATTACGTGTAAGCACCAGATAACGACTCATTCGCCCGGTCTGGCCGACTGCTGGGAGATGACGTCACTGCACAGATCTCTCCACACACTGTGTACCTGTGCGCTCATGGGGGGTGGGGGGTCCTTGTCTCTCTCCATCAGTTTGGGTCTCTGTTGAATCACAAGAAGACTCTGTGTGTGGCTGCACAATGTGGCGTGCATGCTCTTGTAATCATCCAGAGCAGTAAATGCAGCCGACTGACTGCATGCCAGCTGCTGTTTAACACGTCCGCGCTCACTCCTTCTCTCCCCTCCGTGCTCGAGGCTGCAGAGAGAGAGAGGGGAGGAAATAAAATGAAGATGTGTTTAGAGGGGTGTTTGCAGAGAGTACGGATCAAGCAGAGGTGGACTAGAGGCTTTTTTCAGGGAGGCGATGATGTGCTTGGCTGCATGTGCTACCATCTCCTCCCTCGGTGACATAGCGTAACAATGTAGGCTTTAAATATCTTCGCTCTGACCTCACACCGACATACTTGGACATGCAGAGCAGATGTTGGGTGTCTGTCTTTGATTACCAGAACCTTTTCCGCCCTGTCTGCAGGTCCTGCTGGTTTCTTTCTCTCTCTCTGTTCTTGCCGCATCTTTCATAACGACTGTGTTGCATTCCTGCAGCCTTTCGAAAGCAGGCTCTCCTGGGGTTCTGTCAGAACAACTGTGACGCTCTGTTAGGCTTCATATAAACCTCAATAAATGTTTCATATCATGAAATGTAAACAGTATTTTTGCCCTTTACATCCTCCACCTCAGCATGGGCCTCTGGTTTTATGGTTTCTGTGTAACCTCCCCTCCTCCTTACTTTCCTCTTTCTTCATGTCTGCCTTTTTTATTTGGCTTTTTACTGCCTTAGTGCTGCCACTTGCTGGCCAAATAATAGATTACATTAACTTGCTGACTCGTACTTAACAAAACGCCCAGTTGGTGGCAGCACTAAGGAGATCAAATGTAAGCTAAAGAAAACTATACACCTGTCAAGGAATGAGCTTAATAAATCTAAACGCTTTATTTTATCATCATTATGGGGTGAAGAAACAGAAAGAATGATCCACCCTCCACCTCTACCGCTGTTTACTTAATTAATTCTCTAAATGCCCTGCAATCCGTTTTTAATTGACTCTGTGTCTCTCCAGGCTGCTTGGCGTCTCTCTGCATTTGTTTTGAACCATCCGTCCGCACAGAGTCGCCGCTTGCCAAAAAGGCCATCTTGTGACGTTGTAATCAAACAAAATGATGTCTGTTTATCTTGCTGTGGAAGCTTTCCGTCTCTGCAGCTCACCCGCTCATTTTCTCTCTCTCTCTGTGTGTTTCAGAGTAAAAGGGACCATCTGCTGATGAATGTAAAATGGTACTACCGCCAGTCGGAGGTGCCCGACTCTGTGTACCAGCACCTGGTACAGGATCGCAACAACGAGAACGGTGAGAGCGTGTCGCCGTCTTTTCGAAATGCATCCACGCTGTGCGCAAAAGAAATAGACCCCCCACCCCCTCATCTTGCGCACACACACATACACACACTGGTCCGCTTGGTGGATATGAGAGCTGGGTGTGAATTGCATCTCAAACAGAAACCAGATGACACTATCCCAGGCAGCCGAGCCAATCGCGTGAATCCGTGCTGTTCCCCGGGTAACACTCCCTCAGGCCAGACAGCGGCACTGTCAAGTGTTAATAACCCGCGGTGTCATGCGGCCCTTGAGCAAGCGCACGCTCGACACCGCCAGCGCAAGAGAACTACACACACACACACACACACACACACACACATCTCCAGGAACATGGTTTGCTGCTCACCATTAGATCTGAGGACAAAAAGGATAGATAGATATTGGCTTTGTAAACTATGTCATATCTAACTTCAACCTTTTCCAGGTACCATTTCATTGTGATTGTCCCAAAAATCCATGTTATTGCATTTGTGTATTAAATCTCATGCTGCATATTCTGTACAAGCCTGTTGTGGAGAGTGTTATGTCCTCTGTTGAGGCAGCGGCTTCAAAGCCAGGGGACGTAAAACGGCTCAACAACCTGATAAAGAAGGCTGGAGATGATTAAAACAACACCATACAATAACAATTTGTTTATCAAGCACTTCATACACCAACAGGACCAAAGTGCTTAACTTAATCGTAGGACACAACATATTCTGTCATAAAACAATTGAAGTAACAATAAATAATTAAGATGAAGTCAATCTGTCATAAGAAAATGTCCAATGGAAGCTCATTAACCTTCTACAGGAAAAGCATGGTCCCATCTGAGCTCACGCTTCGTCTTTGGCACCCTCCGTAACAATGGGTCAGCTAACAGCATAACAACAGGGTAACCTTGGTCAGAGACTTCTTCTGATTAGCTGTAACACAGACGGCTACAGGGGTAACCGTCGTGCACACAGACACCGGCATCTACAAAAACACTTTCAAATAACCTTAAAAAAGACTTTTAATTTTCTTGTGGGAGTAGAAGTGTATTTTTAATTTTTTTATTCACTAAATTAACTTTTCTGTTTTCTTTGCATAATCAAACAGAAAAAACCATACCGTCTTTGATGTGAAAACAATGTAACAATCAGAGATGTGGTCAGATTTGATCACAGAGACAAATTAACGCTGCCATGCAAAGCAACGCACTGATTAAAATTAGAGTCTCTGATTTTACCCAGTTTCCTTAATTATAGCAGATCGGCCGATATTTACATGTGAAATGGATCTTATCAACCTCCTCAAAGGTCTGAAAATTAGCCGCTTTATCCCTTTTTGCTCTGCCATGGCGGTGCTGACCGACAGCCCTACTCGCCAGGTCACATCTGCACTTTAATCCACATTCAATAATAATAATTCAAGATGGTGTTGTTACCTTATAACACCTGATAGTGTCAGTTTAAAAAACAATCTGTATCTGCCAATATCGTATTCAGCAGGTCAGGGTTTTTTAAAGATCACAAATGGCCAGAAAAAATATGTAAAATACAGAATAAAATCCAACAGTTCTCAATAAATTAATTAAAGTTTATATTAAGTACATTGACATGACATTTGTGGTTCATTTGGCTCATCAGATCTAGATTATTTTAACATTTTACCCACCAGGATTGTGTTTTTTGACTTACCTGTGCTCAAATTCTCACTGTGACCCCGAGAACGGTTTCCTTTATGGGTCTAAGCATCGACTGCAGTGAAACTTTTTTTGTCTGTCATCGAGCCTCACTCATGTTTCCCCTCCTGCAGATTCTGGTCACGAGCTGGTCATCACAGACCCGGTGGTCCGGAGTCGAGAGCTCTTCATCTCTGACTACGTGGACACATATCACGCTGCTGCTCTCAGGTACGTCAGCTCCAACAACGCCGCTCTGCTTTGCAAATCGCACACAGTTAACGATTGTTTGTTGCGTCTCATTGCTTGTTTGAACAGTACAAGATGTGTTTGAAACTCAGCTGCCTGGTTGGTCTAATAACACTTAGGTTTACATGTGGGTTTTTAGATCATGCAGAGTGATGCTCCCGAATAAAAAAAGTAAAATTTTAAAAATTGAGGCACCTTTTTGTGGCGCCCTCTGCTGTTCATTGGATGTCTTCTGGTTTATTTTTACAAGTAAGTATTTTCAGGAAGAAAAACAAAATACTTCCCCAAAAAAACATATTTTGTTGATCCCAAAAAAAAAACTTTATAAACCTTTTTTTATATTGGAGTCACATGCAAATACTTCGCCTCTCAGATCTTCTAAACAGAAAAAAAGAGATTATGCTACATTAATGTTTGTGACACCTTGCAGATGTTATCCATGTAAATTGCCACTGAAAGGGTTATATAATTGAAACGATGCGCAAAGATAAAAGCAAAGTCTCCTTTTGTTTAGTATTTTTTAGCGTCAACTATGCTCACGGTAAGAAGCACCTGTCTGCAGCCTCTTTGCTTAATGTCAGCAGCAACACATGCAGGAGGAGTCAATAAGCGCTCTTTGTCCCTGCCTCCATCTCCTCACCCCTCCATTCCTTTCCCCCACCCTCCGCCTCCCTTCCGTCCTCAACCATAACCATGTGTGAGCAGTAAAGCCGTGTCTTCCAGAAACCAGTGATTTCAGGGAAAATTAGCTGCACCCTCTCCTACACAGAGCTGCCTTTGATTTGAGGCTTTAGATAAACGGCAGGGAATTCCTGTGGGATGGTGTAACGCCGCCGCTCTCCGAGGCCGGCTCGCCGTAGCGCCCTTTAATCTTCTCAAGGGGGAGGAAGATACTGTTTCCCCGCTTGGCAGCGGCGCTCCATGTGCGTGTGATGTCTGTTGTTTTGATAGTCAGACACCAGGGTGCTGGAAATGGGAAATGGTATCAAGATGTGGTCAGAACCTCCCCACCCCCCAACTCTGGGTGGGTGGGAGTCGGCGGGTGCAGGCAGGTTGAAAATCTCTCTAGATCTGTGTGGCGTTTGTCTCCAACACCGCAGCAGCGGGCGAAGAGGTGAAGCAGGCGTGTTCGGCTTATGTTTACGGCTTCGGCACACACGTTCTGATGCTTCGTCACGAGTCAACTAGAAAGCTGCTGCCTGGATTTTTCCCTCTGATAAATAAACAAACACCAACCGAGCTTTTAATTATATTCCTCTGCTCAAGCTTGTTTCTGTGCCATCACTGGGTCTCCCTTAAGATGTGTGTTGTTTTCTGTCCTGCAGGGGGAAATGCAACATTTCCCATTTCTCTGACATTTTTGCTGCCCGGGAGTTCAAAGCCCGGATCGACTCCTTCTTCTACATCCTCGGGTACAACCCAGAGACCAGGTGAGCTGCTGCCGCCCGCTGTACCCGCCGCCTGACACGTTAGCTCCTCGTGCAAAAGCACTCAAGCCCCTCAATCAATTTCAAATTCTTTCACAACTACTAACGTCCCACACAAAGTACAATGTAAAAATTGTCAGCCAATTTGGAAATTTGATAGAAACCCACTAATGAAAGCTGCTCAGAGTTTCATTGAAGATAGATGCAGCCTAAACGAAATGACAGTCCTGGAAGAAAACCGCAAATTTCGGACAGTCAATCTGATTAGACACAGATTTTGGACGCGAATAAGTAAAGAGTGATTTCTTAGATTTTATTTGTGACCATTTTGAATACCATTTATCCTTCTATGCACCAAGTGGTGTTGGTGTTGTTCTGTATTGACTTAATTCCACATTAAACTCTGTGGTGATAATGTGACAATACATAATAAATATAAATAAGAAATGGATCAGGGGGTATAAATACTTTTGCAAGGTACCGTGTAGCTTTTACTAGCTTACAAAAAATACCTAAATCACATTTTCCTTTCTTGTTTGTTTTTCTTCCTACAATAAAAGGTAAAAAAGTAAAAGAAATTACAAAAACTAAAAATAATTATTTTATTTATTATTTTACTATTTCAATGTCGGCTTAATTGTAGGTTGACAAATGTTTTGATTTAGTCCACTGAGGTATTTTTTTATATGTTTAACCTATAGTGGATTTTTTTGGGTCTTTGTAAGGAGTTGACACGAGTAAAGGAAGAGAAATTAAGCACTAGATTTTATTTGAAGTCAGTATTACGGTAGATGCGGATAAATACTTTTAAACAAATTGTCCTCCGGGAGTATCAGTGTTCTGTTTCGGTTCCTGCGACACATGCAGGACATTTGAAAGTTTTATTTTATTGTATTTTAGCATCCTTCTGCTGTTTTCCTCTGTGGCTACGCACTCCTATCACACCCTCTGCTCATTACTTTGATAATCTGATCATTAAACAAAGACTGATCCTCATGCAGTGTAATTATGGGATGTGATCTGGGGTAACCCCTGTGGTTTCTAAATTGTTTTGGCATTGATTAGATCAGTTAAATTAGGCACCACGTCCTAATTACTGATCTTTTCCATCTGTTATCAGAGCACATTGTCACACAAAAGGAAAGGTGTAAATACATGAAGTACTGATGTTTGGCTTGTGTTTATTGTTCGGCTCCTTGTTTATTTGCATTTTAATTCCCTTAAGTTGATTCTGCTGATCGTATTTCCTTAAGTGTTGGTGATGATTCCTGTTCTCTAAATGGTGGAGATGTGGAAATCAGCTAACATGAGTATCAGCCGATGTTAGCTTCTTCTTTTTTTTATCGCATATCCATGTTTATTTCCCTCTTTTTGCCGTTTGTTTATGTTTATTTGGGGGCTGAAGGCAGAGCTGTTGTTGGTTTGATCGTGGGACAGAGATGCGGTGCATCACTTTCACTACGTAATACCTGGGCGGTAAAATCCAAGCACAGAAACGATGTCGGTGGTTTGGTCCTCTACAATGGTAGTAATATTAGTAAACATTGGGCATAAAGGCAATGTTGTTAACAGGCATCTCTATCCGCTCACATCCTTTTATTTTTATACCTGTGTGAGTTTGAAATCTAAATATATTGAATCCTTTTTACTTTGAAAAACCAACACAGCTGGCTCCTTCCTGCCTGCTAAGCTGCTACAGTTTTGCCGCTTTTGGGGAAACTAGAAATGACAAAAAAGACACCTAAGGAAAGTTAAGCTGAATGTATTTTAAGTTCAAAATATAGTTAATTAATATTGATATAAATTGTACCTCAATGTGTAATTTTTCTGATATGTTTTAAACAAAACCAAATGGCTTAATGTCTGATTATTTTCTATTGAGATCTAATGTAATAGTTGTTTTTTTTGTTTTTGTTTTTTAGATATAAGGCATAAAAGTGTAGCAAAAACACTTGGTCATATTTACTGCCATGATTTAAAAAATCCTAGAGGAAACACTATGATGATAAACTGAAGTCTAACAGTGACACACTTGGGTTTTTATTTTTCCACACTGAGGAGGTTCTGAAATAAAAGTAATCGGTGATCTGAAATCTTTTGATTTTATCGGCTGCCAGCAGATCTGTCTATTATCTCAATTTTTTAGTCAGGTACAGCAGAAAGATCATCTTCTCAACATTCCTCCCTAGAAACGGTAAATAAAAAATGTTTAAAGTAATCTAATAATGAAATGAGGCTTCAAAATAAAATGAACATGCACTCATTATACTTTGAATATAGTAGTCATCTAATATTGTATTAGGGTCCAATTATAACTTGTAGGGTCAAAAACGTTTCTAAGGCTTCGGGACTCATGATACACTAGTTAACATAATCTAGAGAAGTACTTTGAGAGCACATAAACTCATTCATGAGGTGCCAAATCTAAAGCACTGCCGCCCCACCTGCCTTATTTAAGCTCAGCGTTCATGTTCACGTTCAGTTTGCTATCTTTCAAAATTTTATTCCAAGGCAATTTATTTCTATTGCCCTTCTAAGCAATAGGACAATTCAGAGTGCTTTACTTAATAAAAGCACATAACAATAAGCCAACATTGCAAATTACAGGATATACAGAGGCAGTTAAAATAAAATTGGTTTTTAGACTTGATCTAATTTATCTTTGTGTTTCAAAAGTTTTTCTTTCTCCTAGTTTTCTAGACGTTTTTTCCAGATTAAAGGAGCATTAAAACTGAACCCTGCTTCTCAATGTTTAGCTCCGAATCTGGAGACGCAGAAAAGACCTGAACCAGACGAGCTGACACCACATCAGGTCTTTAAAGTTGACGCCGAGCCACTCGCTGATTTATACACCGAGCATCTCTGAGATACATGGTGTCAGTCTAACGACTTTAGGACTGAGACACAGTGTTATTTTCCTGGCATTGGCGCTAAACAGAGCAGCAGCTGTCTGATGACTGTTGTGTTTTTTTTGAAGCAGACCTGTGAAGACATCGGTAAACGCATGGATAATTTTCTCAAGATCTCGCTGGGAGACATTGTTCCTTCAGTCCTGGAAATTTCTCCCGGTGGACATTATTGGCCCTTTTGTTTACATGCAACTCTTAAAAATGTCACAAACATGCCTACTTTTACCAATTTATCCGTGTTTTTAGAACAGTTGAACATTTGAGAGGGTATATATTGGTGTTTTTCTGCATTAAGTTGTCAGAAAGCACTGCAGGGGGTCATGTGATGAGCTGGATTCATGATGGCTCTCTGCTGCCTCCTCGTTATTTGCACCGGGGGTTGCCAGTGTCAACACTCCCCCCCCCCCCCCTCAGAGCGCGGTGTCTGCAGCAGCGTTCACTCCTGCAGAGATGCATCCCGCATCCTGCATGAGGTCGCGGCGCATGCCCAGTGGAGCCCCGACGAGGGTCTTGCGTGCGTGAGTGCGTGCGCGCTGAGGTCACAGCACAAGCTCGCTGAGCTGCTCTGCGTGGCAGACGGACAGACAAGCTGGCAGCTGAATGCGTGCGTCTCCATTTTGAGCGCGTCGGTCAGGAGTGAGTGGGTGTGAGGAGGCAGGAGGAGGAGCGTTGATCCGGCGACGCTGTCAGCAGCAGCAGCCGCCAGCCTCGGGGCTCCATGTCGGAAATGGACGACCTGTTCAGCCCCCGCAGGTAGGTCCGGCTCCGCGCCCCCGTCTTCCCTGCGTGCCTTCCCGCTGTGTTTTAGCGGGGCTGCGGGCGGAGAGAGCCGCCGCCGGAGGAGGGACGCGGCTGCAAAGCCACCTTTGAATGCGGGGCGTTTGCAGCCGCAGGAGCAGGAACGAGACAGGCTCCATTTTGCAGCTTTAAATGTCGCCTCGGCTCTGTTTTGCTCTCACTAATGCCTCCAAGTTAGCCGGACTGCAATTATGTCAGTGTGCCACAAGTCTGGCGCTCTGATTGGCTGATATTGATGGAGTGGGAGGGGCCTGCCTTGATTACACACGCACCAGGTTGCCCCGACAGTCACGTTGTTTTGTTTTTTATGAATAAGCTTGTAATTACCTGACAAGATGGCGAGCTGATGCTGACTTTCAGCTGAACTTGTGAGGAATAAATTGATGGCTTTAACATAATTTAGTTAAGAAACAGGATTTTAGAGGATTAACAGGAAAAAAAATTAATAAAACTAGTTTCTTAATGACCTACAATGGAAGAAATCCCTTAGATATATCAATATCTGAACAATTTACAAAACATTGGTTATATTCTATGAATGAACTTGCTGATTTTTCAGTATGTTGTTTCTGTTCAGGTCAGCCTGCAGTTTTCTATTAAATTCAGATTGTAATGCATAAAAAAATAAAATGTCTCAGTCTCTGTAGACGTATATGTTTTGAATTTTAATTAAAAGTAAAATATTAACCCAACTATAATTCAAAGCAGGTTCCCTGAAGTCTTGTTTTTCAGGTATTTTGACTGGCATCTTGTTTGTTGATGTATTGTAGACTACGAATTGTATTTTTTTTCTAGTATTAAAGAAATAGTTATTGATTTTCTTTTCTGTATTTGTTGATGAAAGGAAATCTGTGCAAAATTATTAGGTGCCTCTTTACCTTTTAAGGAAACTCCTCAGATCTTACTGCTGTTATTCCTCTTGCCTCTGAGGACGTCTGCAGTGTTAAATCATTTCTTTCTTCTGACATGCAGCTTTTATACAGTTATAGTGATTTTATATCTGCAACAACAATGTATTGCAACAAGCATCATTTAATTAACCAAAGCCAAATTTTCCAAGTTTTCTTTCTATTCATTAAATGCATCAAAGATAGTCGCTGCCACAATTATGCTTAATAAACTTATCAGCCACCACTGTTTGCCTCGATGCACTTTTACTGAAAGAAGATGGAGGTCTGGGACAAAGGCTTTTATGCATAAATGGGTGTAATCTTTTAATTTATTTTTCTATCAAATAATTTGTAGCACTACTCTTTTATGTGCTATGGACCTTAAACGAACAAGCAGACTAAAATAGTAGATCAGACCATGAAGAAAGTTGTTACAGTGCATCTCTTAACAGAAACTGATAAAATAAAACTCAATCTCTATTTATTTTCTTCCAGATTCGTGAGAGTTTGAAAACAATATTCTGACTGTATGATTTGGAGAGTCATTGATTCACAGAAAATATCAATCTAATGGGCAAAACCTGTCTGCATCATCAGCCTTGGAGAGTACAAAATAAATGTATTCTTCAATCAAGCTTTTTATGGATGATGGTTGTTGGGGTCTATTTTGTTTGTAAGTTGTGACCTGCAGTTTTTGATTCTGGCAAACAAAATTTTTTTGTCCTTTAAAAAAAAAAAACAAAGAAACAATAAAGTTGTTATTTTTTTATCGAAAGAAAACAGCAGATCATCCCAGTTTTACCATCAAAGCAATCTGGTAAATGATCGGTGCTCTAAAACTTTTATACACACAGTATTCGTTCTTTTTTTGTATTTCAACGCTTGGCTTTTTTTCATTTTTTTTTTCATGACTGCTGCAGATATTCGTTACAGAGAACATTCGAACACTCAAATTTGTTGAGTGTTCGAATGTTCTCTGTAACGTAGGGTCAATCCCTGCAGCTGAATCTCTTTATTTTTTTTAATCTGCTGTACTCGTTTCTAGGTCTGTGCCAGCGGCCCTGTCAGTTGTAGTTCAGATTACACCTTTAATCACCCGGTCCTGTCACAGAAACTGTGTAGGAGGAGAGGTTCTGGGAAGGGGGGAAAGAGATCCCGAGTACCACAGGGCTCGTGTGGATGCGAGGCTCGTAAAGGGAACCAGAGAGCTTCGGCCTCTTGAGTTTCCTCCAGGTCTGGGTGATGGAGTGCGAGCTTCTCCGGGTGCAAATCATGATGACAGATTCTGGGCCGCCTCGCTTTCGCTTGCATGAAAATCAGAGCGGTTGCCTTGGCAACGGTGTGGGGAGGGTGGCTTTTGAAAAGGAACATCTTGTCATTTTCTTTAATCCACTGCAGCTGGAGACTCCGAACACTATTATTAAACAGCAGTTTCTATGGCGACCGGCGTTTGTACCGGCGGCCGCTTCCAGAGGCTCCTCGCTCCGCACACTCTCAGCCAGAAACTCCACATCCTCCCCTTTTTTATTGCTGCATCCATAATACAAGCTCTGCAAATTTTCTCTGAGCAGCCGTGTAGGGAATATTCTCCTGAAATCTGTGTTGGCTTCTCAGAATAAAACCGAATGTACTTGTTGCACTTTCCACACACTTTTATATTCATGTTCTTTAACTCTAATGTTGCTCTCCTGTGTTTCTGGTTCTTTTAACTGTTTTTAATTACCCGACTTTTTTACGCATGCATATAAAATTTGCATGGATCGATGTTTAGCTCCGATCTCCTCTGCTTCTCTCTTCCCAGGCGACTGAACAGCACACAGGGGGAAATCCGTGTGGGACCGAGTCACCAAGTAAGTCTGTGCACGGTACACATCAGCATGGAAATGAGATACTGACTCTCTCTGCATAAATATCACACTGAGACCATCATTGCTGTGAAAATTTCACTTCCAACCTGAACAGGACACACGTGTGTTTGGTTTTTACATTTTAGGTTGCAGTGAACCAGATTAGCAACATTTGCCAGTTAAGAGCGAAGCAGCTCTGTCGTCTCTGTTCTGTTTTATAAATGTTTTTACAAGGTTTAATACAAAGTCTGGAAAAGTACTTTCTAGGTCTTAATTACTATAAAAAATATTAGGTATAAAAAACAGGACTGTGTCCAGACTTAATAGTTTTGTTTGTGTCATTTGTTCCCTCCTCAATTTTAGGTTATGCATGGTTTTACCTGTCCTTTATTTCTCCATTGTCTTTCGTTCTATCCTGTCTTTTCCAGTCTCCCCATATTAGAAACAACTAAAGATACATTTCCAAGTCTTTCTGTTTATAACAACTTTATGTGTGGGGAAACTAATCATTATTTACAAACACAGTGTGTGCACAATTATTAGGCATGTGGGGATATTATAATTTATAGAAATATTTTCCAACTAACCTGGATAAACATGAATGCTTATTAAAATAGGATGTGATGTGTATCAATGTAATAAGGGAAGGTGTGGCCTAAACAGGTCAGCTCTCTATATAAAGATGTGCATTATTATTGGGAAGCTTATGTTCTTTAGGCATAATAGCAATAAGAAGCTATTTAATTAAAATTAATACATTTTAATGAGAATATAGTTAAATTATAATTAACTGCCATTCTCTTAACTACAACCTAACTGGAGTACCCACGTCAAAACTGGATACGGGATCCCGAAACATGTTTTTACCTCTTTTCCATAGTTTAGCACAATGTTTGCATTGTTTCATCTTATAAAGAAGCAGAATGTTTTATGTTAATTACTACCTGTAAAATACCTGCAAGTTATTAACGATGCTTCCATAATAAGAGGATTTTTTGTTGTTGTTGTAGCAGTAGCGGTTTAGAGTTGCTTTCTTTCATTAACGACTTTCTGTCTTAATATATTGAATGGTTGTGACTCTTTACTTGTCCCCACTGCCACCACTCAGGCAGTGTGTGCTATTTGTAGTGTGATACCATCATTGTCTCTCCTACTCTGTGGACCTAATTAGGCCAAGCTCCCAGAGCTGCAGCCTTTCCCCTGCCCTGGTGGTCAGGCCGTGACCGAGAATGAGGAGCTGGTCTGGATGCCAGGGGTCAACGACTGTGACCTTCTCATGTACCTCAGAGCTGCAAGGTGAGCCCTGGAGAAACTTGCAAGTGCAAGTCACACGATCTCTCACGGCTAGTTCTCCAAGATATCCGGTGCAAGATTTTAAGGATGGATTAAAATGTCATTCTGCTGTTGTAAAGCTGACATCTGAGGACATTTACATAATTTGTACGTTAAACCATGTCCACGTGCCTTAATATGTGTGAACGCACAACATCTGGGATTTGTTGGCGTTCATCATTGACATTGTAATACTTGTTACTGGTGGTGGTGTTCATTGTAGCGTGTTTTAGTTCATTTTGGGCTCGTGTTCACATTGTTGCGGGTCTCTGTCATCATTAACTGCTGTATAACCAGTCTGCCATCAGTAGGATAAACCTGTAGAAATGTCACTAAATTCCTTCTTTATTTAATCTCATCAAGTCTCAGTATCAGGAAAACCTAATTTTTGCAATTAAACCGTGTTCTTGTAATTTTTATTACCTCCACTCTTACTAAACTTCAGCATCTCAGTCAATGAAATCTGTCAGATGATGTAAGTGAGGACAGAGAAAAGATTTCTGATGCTGGCAAATAGATTCTTTGATGCTTAGCTAATGTTTATTTCATTAGTCCCTGTTTTTATGTAGTTCTAAATACCTCATGTTGTCATCGCTCATGGAAAGTGTCGTATAAACAAGTTGATTGCAACGTTGTGCAGCACTACTTTTCTTATTTACCACATGAGATGTGTTTCTTGTTTCGTTTAAAACTAAATCTGAAATGACTATTTTAGACCTAAAAATAGATAGTTTTTGAGATATTGTATTGGGTTTAAAGCTAAAATGAGCAACTTTATGGATAAAGCACGGTTACAAAATTCATTTTTTTAGCTAATTGAGCCCAGTCAGTAGATTATTCTCATGTTCGTGTTTAGTTAAATAGTCGACCTGCCTTATTGGTGACAAACATACCATTCAATCAAGATCATTTCTTTTGCTTTTTGATTAACGGAATCTTAATGTAAGACCATAACTAACTTTGTAGGTGACCCCTGCATTGGCTTTTTAATGTTGAGCCATTCCATTGTTTGTGTGCAGGAGCATGGCTGCCTTCGCAGGGATGTGTGACGGAGGGTCGACGGAGGACGGTTGTCTAGCCGCATCCCGAGATGACACTACACTAAACGCACTTAACACTGTAAGTCGTTACGCCGCGGCTGTGACACTCGAGCGTGCACAAATAAATGGTCAAGCTACAGAGATGTTCTGGCTGCGGGAAGTTTCGTGTAGGTTTGGTTTCAGCTTTATCCTTTCCGCGACGGGTCATAATGAGACCTCTGAGACTGCAGACAAGCCTCTCTCTCCCCCTTTCTGCAAACCCAACCTCAGACGCTCACGATACAATACCAATAATGAGAGATTTGTCCGTCACGTCAACAATGAATGCAGAGTAATCAAGCACAACAAAGAGATTAGAATCATCACAAACAGGGGATTTATATGCCGACTCTATAAACTAGAAAATTAGAATAGCGGGCAGGTCATTGTCTCTTGACCTTCTTCTTCATTTGCAATTCCAATGAGAATGGCTTGTTTGTTCTCGGAGGTAGAGCTGCAGTGTTGCCTGTTTCACCCGATTGAATGTGACAGGATGCTTAAAGCTGCACAGCTAT
>JAVLVB010000890.1:2933850-2975023 GCA_032876305.1 Orestias chungarensis | reverse complement strand
CCCCACCACCCCACCCCCTGTTCTGTTCATCTCCAGACTGGTTTTCAGGTCTTGGCAGGCCTTTCTTTGACTCTTGAGGATTTGTACTGACAAGTCCAGTCACACCAAGTGGTGGAATATATATATTTTTTCTATCTTATATATCAACTTAATTAGATTTTCCCAAACAGAAATCTACAAGTCCCCTTAAACCTTTTCATATGTTGTAACCACTGAGAGTCGGTGCAAATGATGGGTTCAGGAGGACATCTTGGGTTTAATTTAACCGCAGTCTGAATCCTGATGTGCTGAGAAAGTCTTGCTGGGTTATTTTTTTTTTATAGATCAGAAAACAAACATCATGAAAGACAAAAAACATAGGAGATAGATCAGGAAGATGGTTCAAAACAGGGTTAGAATAAAAATTAACACCCCAAACTTTAAGCTTCTTAAATTTTTTATCGATTGAAATAGTATAGCAAGCCTGCAACTCTGTTCTGTTTGCTTGTTTTTTTTGTTTTTTTAAGACATGTAGGAGATGCAGCAGAGAAAACAGGCTTTAGTCAGATGAGACCAGAATTAAACTTTTTTTGCAAAACAACATCATCTTCATGTGTTAAAATAGCCTTTAGTCTAGACCTAAAGTTAGTTGGATGGATGATCTCCATCTAATCTGAACCATTTTTACATATTCTACAGAGGGTAAAACTGTTATTCTAGATGTTAAAAGCTGATAGAGACTTTTAAAAGTGGTTCCACAACATATTGACGGAATGAGTCTTAATGCAACTTCATTGCCACCCCTTTGAGATTACTCATAAAAACTAAATCGAGACACCTTTTTGCTCTCATTTCACTTGAAATATTGTAATTTGAAATTGTGATGTGGAAAAAATGTTTAAAAAGATAATTTTTATCATGTTTTTTTTTTTCCCTCTGGGATAAAATTGTATGGTTCCTTTTTTCTTTTCAGCTTCACGAAAGCAGCTACGATGCGGGCAAAGCTCTGCAGCGTCTGGTGAAGAAGCCAGTACCCAAGCTGATCGAGAAGTGCTGGTCTGAGGATGAAGTGGTAAGAGAAGCTGTCTTCTCGTTTTTAAATGCTGTTTTAATTAGATGACATTGATTTCTTTATGTGACGCCCAAATATATCGCTGCTGGTCGCTTTATGTGGGATCAGGATTGTCTTTAGATGGAGCTGTTGCGAGGTAACCCAGCGTCGCACGGCATCACTGAAAACACTCTTTAGTTTTTTTCAAGCGCCTTCCACCGCGCGAGCGCAGCTGCCTCCTGTTTATCACCCCCAGAATAAATGTTTTTGCACGGAAGTCTGGAAAGGGAAAAAAGATTGGGGGCTGGCGATGTTAGCCTCCATTTGTATTTAGAAGTGAGTTTCACCACAGCTGCCGGAGGGCTGGAATCAGAAAAATGGCTGATCAAACACCACTTCATGGGTGGGAAGGAGAGGAATGAAAGCTCTAAATTACAGCATGTCAAAACCAATGAGCACGCGGCCGCGGCTTTCATGCATTTTGACACACTGGGTTGCATGTTTGTATACCCACTGCTTTTTAAAGATAACACCGCCACCTGATCTGACTGTGGATTTTCGACGGCTCAGTTCATGGAAGTTTATTCTTCTTTCGGGCGGTTGGTTTGTTTTCCCTTTTGGTTTCCGCTGTTATTTAAAATTTCTCCTTTAGTTTTTTTTTCATACGTTGGCTCACATGAAATGGAAATGAGTATATATTTCTCAAGTTTTAATTCAGCGAGAAGCATTTGTCCGAAAATAATTAACCACAGTAAATAAACTCCGCTTTTCTTTTGGGGGTTACCTAAGAGCTTTCCTGTATTTGCGTTTCCATCTTGGCTTAATAACCTGTGTAAAGGCGAGATGAGCAGGAGGTCTGCATCTCTGTATGTCACCATGGATACTCTGATTAACTTTGGCCTTTTTTATCATTGTAATGAAGAGAAATGTTGCATTTTAGTTTTTTAGCAGCTAAAAATGTGTTTAATGTTTGTGACCATTAATTGCTAACTCCCTCTGTCTCTGAAAGGTTAATATTACCAGTAGTTAAAGCCAATTACTTTTAAACTCTATTCAACATGCAAAATACAGGTGAACATGCAATTCAAGAAGGCAAATGTGTTTTCAATTTCCAACTTTGGTCAGTAAAATATTTATAGTTGGTGTTGGTGTATACCGTTGGTGTATACCGCAATTATAGTTGGTGTCAGAGACGTTCGGGAGGGTGACAGCTGTGGGGAAGAAGCTGTTCCGGTGCCTGGATGTTTTAGTCCGTAAGCGTCTGTAGCGCCTCCCAGAGGGCAGGAGGGAGAAGAGTGTGTGTGCAGCCCTTTTTCAAGTATAAACACCTGGGATTCCTGTTGTTGTGGTAAATTCTGATGAATTTGGAGGTTTGCATCACTCATTTAATTATATATGTGAAAAAATTACCAATAAATATAGAAATGCACATGGGACCATTTTGTGTAGCCAACTGGGTTGAGTTGATTCACCAAATTGTTTTTAATAATAACCCGACACAAACGTTCAGGCAGAGACCTGTTTAAACAGAAAAGCTCAGCAGAGACGAGCAACAAACTCCACATGAAGAAAATATACGAGAAAATACGAAAAGGTAGTGACACAGAAATATGTTAGATAACTTTTATGCAGAACATGTTTAAATTGCAATGTCCTGAGTGTCAGACATAATTCAAAATAGGTGCACTACATGACCTACAAATGGAAAAGCAACTTTTAACATAGAAATGCTCTTTGAGTGAAAGCATGGGCAATATTCCCAATGTGACTGAGTATTTTTGCAAAAGGAAGTCACAAAATGATTACATTTCCTCTCTGGTTCACTATTAAACCAATGTTTTCATATTTGGGAACTTGCACACCAGTTAAGAAAAAAAAGGGAGGGGGGGGGGGTGTTCTTGGAAATTAAATGTGGAAAGCATGAATTTGTCTCAATATCGTTCCACCAGCCTAAGACCAGAGATGAGAAGAGCCTAGATTAGCCTTAAGTTGGTCGTTTTAGTTGGCGCTCCTCGGAGGAAAATGGATTGGGCAGGAGTTGTTAGGAGGCCCACATAGTTTATGCTAAGTTTAAAACTTCTAATGTTATATTTTGGGGTAATCATTTTAAGTTTAAAATGTCAGAAGCTGAGTTTTGATGTGTTTTGATTTGTTTAATTGTATAACGTCACGGATTCTGTTTAATCCTGATTTACATTATTTGTGGTGAAAATTTGACTTATTGGTACATCTGATGAGTATAATGGTCGCACAGACTGCTTGTGTTGAAGTGCCAACATTGCAGAATTTAGACGCAGGCCAATATGATCCGATACTAGTATTTATTATTTTTTGCTGATATCGGGTCGATATGAATATCGCCTTGGAACACCCCTAATCTCCATCAGAGTTCCCAGTAATAGCGTTGGTGCTTCAATCTTTATCTATTACAAATTAAGAGCTCTCACTTTGAAATAATGCAGCATTTCTCTGTGGAAACATGTTGAGACTCACATGTAGAGACTTGCCTATTAATCACTGTCCATGAATCCATGCTTCTGCCCGGTTATGTAAGGGTAGTCGTCTGTCTGTACAGTGTATTTCTGTGCCTGTTCCGAGCCGGCTGCTGTTTGTGCTCCACCTGCCCGTGGACGCAGCATCTCTCTGCCCCCCTGTCGAGGCCGTCGCTCGCATTGATCCGATCACGGCTTGTGCCTTTTCGGGCCCACAGCGTTGAAGGGCGGGTGTAAATGTGGCCTCAACCTTGACGCGCCCACAGAAGCCGAAGCCCCGACCGCTCCTCATTTATTTATCGCTGCTTGGTTTGCCTCTCCTCAGCTCCCGCTCCCCCACAACCCTCCAGGAGCGGCATCATTATTCCTGCCTGCACGTTTTTCGCCCCAGCCGGTTGTTTTAGATGTGAATAAAAGTGACAGCGCGACGGATGAAATGATAGAATCAGCCAGTCTTAAGGGTCGCTCGTCCCCGTCCCCCCCTCTGACGTCTCTTGTCCCCGTCCCCCCCTCTGACGTCTCTTCCTCTCCTGCCCTAACTCTGCAAGCTTCCCTTCTCTGCACTGCAGCTTATAACCCCTGTCCCATCTTGATTTCACCGTTTAATGTATTTAATCTCATCCACACACATCAGCGTTTTATTGGTCTCTTTTGCCCTGGGAGGAAACATTTCCGACAGCCAGCCCCTCAGCAGTTTGTTAGTGCGATGTTATTGAAACACCTTTGACAAGTGGAAACCCGTCACGCTGCCGTTTTTACGAGCGCGCTGACGACGCGCAGACAATACTCTCATGCATTATAAAACGGATAAAATATAAAGGCGTGAATAATTTATCTGAAACATCTAGTGTGTAGCCTAGCCTCACCTCACTGTTGCTCTCCTGCAGTGGGCCGTTACAGCCCACAATGTAATCTGTTGTTGTGATTGGTCTGAAGCTGATTAGAGTTACATCAGACCCTTTATTATTATACAAAGGTTTTATTTAAAACATATAAAATCTATGAGCGTCATTTAGATAAATCGATATATGCGTTTGTCTTGCAGCTTTTAAGATTGCTTCTATAAACTGATTTGTGGTATTTAATTATTAAGAATTTGCCTCTCATTCATCGAGTTGTGATTCCAGGTATCTGCATCGCATGGTTATGTTTTAAAATCCCACTTTGTTATTGTAACGTTGCAAAACTGGATCAAATTTACTGGGTTACAATATTATCTTAAGGGTATTTTTACTACCTTTTTGCTTCTGAAAGCGACTGGAGGCTTGTCACCTGTGGCGTGCCGTCTCTTGGACTTGTTACTAAGCAGTGCTAACATCGCGTCGGCCAACAGGAGGTGCCATGCAAACAATCAGAAGCAGCGGTGCCGCTGCGTGCCGCTGCGTCGGCGGCGCAGGCTGATCTATGGCTGCTGCAGGGCGGGAGGTCTTTTTCTCAACCAGCTGCACTGTGCCTCGGCTTATCTCCGGCTGTGTCTGTAGCTGATGGATGACTGCATTGAAGTAGGGGGTGTGGGTGTAGGATGGGGGGGCGTGTATGAGAGGAGTAGCAGCCCCCCAGTGGTAGAAAAGGAACATTCACACCAGAGATGTGCTAAAGCAAAAGTACATAAAAAAAAACCTGCTCAACATCTCTCTTTGGAGATGTAATATTAAACTGTTCTATGACGCTCACGCTACAGTGCCAGCAAAGTATTTTTGGGCGATTAGCGACTAAATAGCGGGCAGGATGGGTGTGTACTGGAATTTCCTGTCACCTTTTGTGTCAGCGCAGGCCAGAGAAAGCTGTGCTTGTTACTTTGCTCTCCAAAGGTCATGTTGTGGGTGACGCCACATTTATTATGGGGTAAATATAAAATGTTTACACTCGGTCTGCTGTACCAACCTTAGGTCAGCTGAGATCAATCCGTCTTTTAGCCTCTTAGTAAAAGGCCATTCCTCCTTAAACGTCTGCACAGTTTTTTTTGTTTTTTTTACAGATCTAAACATAGATCTTTTTGTATGTCTATGCAAAGAGGATGTGGGTAGTAAAATGTCTGTCAGTGCGGTTATTCCTATTCAGGCGTGTTGTGATTTCCTCCCTTTTACGCCGTGGCAAATTTTAATACAAGCTGATACTTCATAAATGATACTGCTTTTATTTCTTTTCGTCTGATTTATTTTTGGCTCTTACTTTTGGGGTTTAAACACGACAGGCTTGGTGAAAGGTCATCTTTTAACAACCACTCAAGTATATTAAGTCCATATCAAGTGAATGCCGCTTTGTTTCTGCGCTGAACGCAACCCTGCGTCACTGTTTTCGGGAGGGAATGACATTTAGCTGGAATTATGTTCCATGTGTGAGCCTGCCCTCTGTTTGTCATCAAGATACCATCTGTGTGCCTTTGTCTACATTATCTTAACCAGTTTAACAACTCCAAACAATCGGGCACCGAGCAGGATGTATGCACACACAATGGATCATTGAAATATTCCCCTCTTTTTTTCTTGCTTCTCGTCCTTCTTTTATGCTTCTCCTCTCGAGCCTCACAATGGCGCTCTGTTCAGCTCTGAGGGGGAAAACTCGGGGAGGGTTAAAAAAAAAACCCGCGCCAGCTCTCTGGAACACGCTCGGGAGAGGAGCCTGTTGTTTCTGCACAGCGGATGGCCATTTGGTAGCTCTTCCACCCAGCTAAAGCCCCTCGCCTCCCGCCCTCGCGTCTCCATCGCACGCAGCCCCTCCTCCGCCTTTGTTCCCTAGCAACCGAGGGCTGGAGCAGGGGCAGAGCGATTCGGAGAGCAGATTGGCGGATGATTTATTAGCCGGGCTGGAGAGCAGTGAGCCCAGGCAGCTGAAATGGAGCCTTAAACTGGAGCCGACGTGTAGGGAGGAAGGAAGGAGGGCGGAAAAAGAAAACCCAAGGGGAGGCGGGAGGGAGCTCGGCTATTGAGATATGATTGCTTCGACTCGGTAAAAAGTATTGTTATGGAACATAATTAAGATGACCTGATTAGGTCAGACTACACGAGCAGGTCGGATTGATTTTGAGCATAAAAGCTTTGCTGGCTCAAGTAAATATACATTAAAGGAGAGAGGAGGAAACGTCTAATCCCTGCTGAACAAGACGAGGCGATACACTGAATCCGGTTAACTAGGTAGAAACAAGATGAGATTTAAGAAACACTTTAATTTTATTATGAACAGAGGTAAGGTTTCCAAACTCACGGCTGTGTTTTATAAGGCTCTGTAATCTTTTCCAGAATAATCTACTGCAGGTTTAAATACACCAAATTTTTCTCTACAGTGTAAGTTCAAACAGCTAAAGTTGACTGGAAATTATCTTTTTGTTTTGTGTGTTTTTGCAAATATTGCAGGCCCATTAAACATTTCTGAACAGATCTTCAGCTTGGTGCTTGCCAGAAGTTACAAAGGTGTCAAACGCTGCTTAGCTAGTGGCTAAAGATTTTCTAGTCAAGGCACTTCTGCCGCCTCTGATCTACGTTTGATTTTTAACTACATATGAGGATTTTCAATAAGGGCTCTCTAAAGAAACTGTGAAGTAACCGTTTGGTTCATCATTGATGAGAAGCCCTGAAGCCAGTCACTGTATTTTCAGTTCAATCTAAAGTATTTTAGGTTCTGGAGTAAACATGATAATTAGCAAAATTACAAAACGGTAGCGACAAAATAGTTTCCACCTTCATTGTAGATAACTAATAATTAGCTATGTATAGTATTGTCAATCTCTGATTAATTTCATGTTGTATGTTTTAGGCAACGAATGATCATTTTGAGACCAGAGTCATTGAAGAATGGTGAAAGACACCTTTAGTTTTGCTAATCCTCACAACTTACTTTTTATAGGCATATAAAAACATGTTTATGCTAATTATAAAACAACCGCCTTAAGCTTTTAAGTTTTGTATCGCTGGACTTTAAAGTTCTTGCATTTAAAACTTTACTCCTTTCCTGCTTTTTTCACTGTTGTTAAAACAACAGAGATTTAAACAGTTTCTCAGTATTGGAGTCAAACTATTTTTTAATGTTGACCAAGGAAAGATCAAAAGCAGCAAAGACTCACAAAAAGAAGTTACCTAAACCGTTCGGTGTATTGCAGATAGAAAGCAATGAAGGAAATGCTAACTTAAGCGGCATTAGCGACTTTTAACCTGCGGCCATTTTCCGGTGCTTTTAGATTAAGTATTTTAGCTTTTTACATTGAAAAAAAAAAAAAAAAAAAGTTGAACCCATTCTCACTATGAACCTGTCAAAATAGTTCTTTAGTTTTTGGAAGGCCAAAAGCAAATGCTAACTTTAGCATAGATAGCGTCGGAACTAGCTAATTCCAAGACGCTATCTATGCTAAAGTTAGCATTTGCTTTTGCTTTTAGGTTTTCCCACAGTACTTAAAAGCAATTCCAAGTCTTTCACATTTATGTATTTTTGCTTAGTGCTCAAAATGGCATTGCAAAAATTATAAAAAAAATCTTAAAGACTTTTCTTATTTGGTGTTGAATATGTGGAATATATTATATTACAAATGCAATCTCACCAACACTGTCTAATTATCTAGATAGTGTTTATTTTTCTGTATATAACTTTATAGTCTTATATATTATTTTCTGCAGATATTTTTAAAATATTATTTTGCACGGCACTTAAAGGAATTCTATTATATTCTTTTGAATGCATTTTATTTATTAGTGGATTTAATTGGATTGACGTTTCTATTAGGTAACAAATTTAATCCTAGATGATGTTTGGTAGAAAAATTTACATTTTTCAATAAACAGCAACATCTTTGACATTTGTTTTTTAAATACTCCTAATGTGTAAATGTGGTTAGGCTGTATTATCATTGACTGCATATTATTGATGTCGGTGACTCCTGCTATGTGTTTTTCGGGAAGTTAGAGTGACAATCAGAACAGTAATCCACCCCTGACCTCTGAAACGGCTGCAGATTGGTGTTTTATTGTTAGGCCCAACGCTGTGCTACAGATCGCTACATCTGCCTGATGATCAACTACTTTATCACCAGGGTGATAAATGGAAATGAACTAATGTCGCATGAGACCAATGTGACATGCCGAGGGGGCTTTTCCTATAATCAGCCCTTTTACCTTTTAGTGTTGGATTTGTTTAGTGTGTTTAATAGTCATTTAGTCGCCACTCTAAAACCGGGAGTGTGTTTGTGTCAACATCAGACTTTAAATGCAAATGTTTTGCATCTCCTGGTTAGACTCTGCTCTTTTTTTGTGCGTCTGTATTTTAACCCCTTGGGAAACAGTCGTTTTGCAGCTGGCTGTTTAACTGCAGTAAATTTGGTCTTTGTTCCACACCAGAGCTGGATATGTAAACAATCTGTGGTTACATAACTCACTTTAATGGAAAGTGAACTTCATTAGAGGCTCCATGTCTGGTTTTCCTTCCCACTCATCTCCCTTCCATCATGTCTAGAAGCCTTTTCCTCACAAATTGTGTCAGACTGCCTGCTTCCCTCCCTTCTCAAGCTCTCAGCTATGTTTTGTTTTTTTACGCATGTGTAATTTTACCGTAAACTGAACCCCTTTAAAGTAGCCTTGTATTTTCCTGTTGAAGAGGAAGCTGTTATTAATTTGTTGCTAACAAACAGTTGTCAGTGTTTTCTCTTGTGGATGAAGATCATGAGCCTGGTGATTTTAGACGGGGTAGAAAAGCGGCTGGGATGAACGCTGCACCCGACGTGAGTCCGCTTCAGGTTTTCCAGCCCGCCGCCAACCAGAGGCTCTCTTGCAGAAAGATCACATGTAAAGCCTTCCCCTTTGTAGTGGAGGAGCACAGAGTGACGAGCTATTTCTCTCTTGTTAGGAAAGAGAATCGCCGTGCTGTCGGAGACCTTGTGGATTTGTCCCCTGATTTATTTGTTTTTTTTCCCACCTCCTTCTTACCTGCGGCTGGACGTGGAGATTTGGGCTGCGCTCCCTGTGGAGTTTCCCCCGCTTTTCGTCTGAGTTACTTGGTTGGAAAAGGTTGGCGGAGATCACTGAAGATCGGGGCTCGCCTCTGGAGCAAGAAAGTAAATCTGTATGTCGTCTGCTTCGCTGGCTGTGAATGTTTTCGGACGCCGCTTTTTTATGGCTCACGATCTGTGGCTCTTAAAGGAGAAGCAATGCATTTAGGTAGTTTGGATTTTTGGTTTTGTTTCTTGCCTGGTGTTGTTTTTGCTGTCCGTGAAGTCACATTAGATTTTTTACTTCAGATTTAAGCCGCTGACATGAAGCTGCCACCTATGTGTGTGTGTCTGGTCAATCTCTTTTTACTCTCATAGTATTTTTGTTTATTCTACAGATGTAAAATTTGGAGTAAACCGTAATCTGAGGCATTTTGTCGATTTCTCAGCTCTCAAGTTCAGGGTTTGACATTGAACTTTTCCTGTGTGAGAATCAACACCGAGCACAGCCTGTATGTTTTTACGTCCCAGTAGTGTTTGAATAACTGTTTTCACGGCACAGAAAAAGACTGGGTTAATGTGAGCGTCCCTCTACTCTGTACTACTCATTTCCTCTCTCGTTTTGCCCTGACATGGCTGTTGCTGCGATTCAACTGCGGAGCTAACACAGAGGTTTCTCAAACACACATCAAACCTCTCCAACCGCAGAGTAGCAAAAAGAAAAACCTTGTTTTTTTTTCCTTTTCTTGTTGTTGTGGTACTCGGCAGCAACTTCTTGCAGCCACAGTTTAGCTGACTTCACATCTGCTAACTTGTCTTTTTTTTTTCTCTTTCTTTCTTTCTTTCTTCCTTTGTGAAAATTTGCAGAAGCGCTTCATTAAAGGGCTGAGACAGTTTGGAAAGAACTTCTTCAGGATCCGAAAAGAGCTGCTGCCCAACAAAGAAACGGTAAGAACCGTTTTGTTTTTACTTTTTGTGCAGCTCAAACTTTTCTGTAGTTTGCACAGAAATCAAGGTCCATTCTGTGAACTACTGGGAACCTAAAAAGCTAAATGTCTTCAGGGGATATATTGAGCTCTGCTGCTTTTCTAACTACAGATCTTATTTAGCAATTTGTAAGACCTGCATTTTCAGAGTGTGTGCCAAAAAACATTTATTAAAAAATCTGCTTGAAGGACTACACCCGATGGCTGCTTGTAAATAAGTTGTAAAGTTGCAGGATATGATAACTCAGTGCAGTAGCCTGGTTGTGCACAGTTACGCCGTAAACGGCATCAGTTCAGTGATAACCTTTATAGTAGCTATCCGGTCAGTTGTCTAATACGTGTGTTGTTTCATGGTTTCGTTCGTTCATCAAAGTATCAAAAAAAAGCAAGAAATCTTGAAACACTCATGAACGATTTTATTTTAAAGTGTCAAAATGCTTCAGTCTCCGTGGAGGCGGTCGTCTTGTCCGTCAGCTGAGAGTTCAGCGGCTCGTTGCCGGCACTTTTTTGATTTGTGGAGGCAGTTATTTAATTGTTCTCACACTCTGTAATTGTGTTATTTGCATACACCAGCAGCGTAGGGTGTTAGTTTTGCAATCTTTTCCTCAGCTGTGTTGGTGCACGCTAACGTCACTGTGGTAATCATCGCTAAACAGCAGCGTGTGTGTGACCTCTGTCACGCCGCAGAAAGGCTCAAATCCTGACACAGATAATGATTGACAACTGCTAACTTTTATTTAATGAGCCACTTAACAGTGAAAAAACCCAAAAACTGATCCTGCCACTGTTTGCTGGCACTTGAAATTAGAGTATTAAGCAGCACAATACTAACAAATAAAGTTTTAGCTTTAGAAGAATTTAGAGCAACATTGTGCATTTCCTACTACAGAAACCTTGCAAATGTTGTTTTTTTACGGCTGCTCCTGCTGGAAGCATGCCGACCAAAATGGTGACACAGACATCAAAACAAGGAAAAAAACAAATTGTTTGTCTTCCTTTTCATCGCTTCATTTCCTCGTCTGCTGCGTGGTCGGGGAACAGGAGCCCTCTGTCAAACACACAGACGTTCGTACGCTAGGGAGCTCCTCAGGGTTTCTTCCTCTGTGCAACATTTTCTCTTTATTTCTGAAAGCCTTTTGAGAACCCTGCTGTCTGATTTAGGCCAGTTTCGAGTATGAAGCGGTGACGAGGTTAGTTTTCTCCATGTAGTTCCTGTAGTTTAAGGGTGTAGATATGAAATTCTAAAGGACTTATAAACGTTTAACAGCATTTAGATTAACAATCCTCCAAACTCTTTACCTGTATGCTATTGGTCCTATTTTTTATTCCTTTTGTTTTCCTATTTTTACAGCTGAAATTACTTAATTGAATGTTATTTTTATAGTACTGCTATCTGTAACATTCTTTGTAATATCAATTGAATATACTTGGAACAGTGTAAACATCAGTAAAATTAGAGCTTACCGGGCTGAGCTCTTTTGACCACAAGACGGTTCGGTTCAGTTGTGCTATCTGCTCATGTAGCCACCTGCTGCTGTCACAGCTACCAGAGATTGGTAGCTGTGTTTAAAGTCGTCCAAATTCTTCTTGTTTATTATATATTTGCAGCTGGATAAGCCTTCTTTCAACGAGGTGACTGACAGTGAGCAGCAACAGGTGGAGGAGGGACCGCTTTGAATATCTCCTTCCTTTAAAAAAACAATAAATAATTTCAGTAACTCTTAACCTCCCATGATGAGGATGTTTAACGGCAGCCGTTGTGTGATGAAGAACGTTAGCTGTTCTGCACTCAGAGCTGACCCAGCGCCAAAATCCTGATGATGGGATACTGGAGAAAGTTTCCATAGCTGCACGTAGGTGCATAGCCATGTGTGTTGCTGCACGCTGCCATTAAGCTGGCTGAAAACAATCTTCTAAACCTTTTTAGGAGCTAATAAGGAGGCTTTTTCTGGTAATACATGTAGTAGTTGTGTGGTAATTTAAGAGGTAAAACTGCAGCTACACTTCTGGTGTTTTAATAAATGTTTAAGAAAAAGTAAAAACACGTATTAAAACTTGCAGTATTTTTAGATTTTTTTATCTTTTATCTTTTAGTATTTCGAAGAGAAAGAGAGAATAATTGTTACATTTGAGCTTCATTATAGTATTTTATGTAAAACCGGTGTAACCACATTTGTTTATGCTAATCATAGCGCAGCAATCTTACAATAAATGCTGTTATTCAATATTATCCTTTCCCATAATGTTTAGTATTCTTGAAACATGCGAGCAGCTGATTGGCTATAAAAGAGGTAATAATGCAGTTGAACCTGGAGGGGGAGTTTCCTTGGCAGCAAAGGTAATAGACCTCCGCCAGGATCGGGGGCCCGCCACCACAAAGCAGAAAGAGGGAGATTACTTTTCCTCCCATACACGGAAAATAAGCTGGCCTTTAAACGTATGAAGGGACGGCTGTTATAGCGAGAGGTTTGGGTGTAGCTTGTTACAGATGCTGTAAATGTTGGGCTTGCTGCACAGAGGATTTAAAGATTTATATATGCTCTGTATGTCAGTCCCTTATGGAAGGCTGTTTTTATTATGTGAAGATGTTTAAGGTCAATCTTCAGTCATTCCTGTTTGAGTTATATTTTGCTTCGTAAATATAGCTGCATGTTTCACATGGCAGCTTAGTTCGCCTGTAATTCATGGTGTTTAGTGCGTAGCTTTAAGCCTTGAGCCGATATCCAGGGCAAAGAGCTCCAGTCCGGAGCGCCTCCTGCTCATTCGTATTAGCCACTCTGCCCCTGAGGCGTCGGCACGGCTCGAACGGCGCAAGCACCCAGCTCTATGTAAACACACCAGGCCTCACTAGCAGTCAGGAATGCCTTATATAAAGTCACAGCAAGGCCCGGCGGGGGGAAGTGGGTGTGTCGTCTGCTGCTCACTCTGTTGCCACCATTTCCTTCGCTCCTGAGAGGACATCATGGAGCATGAGCTCGCTGCTTCCACAGTTTAAACAGATCAAATAGGCTGAAACCCCATATCAGAGATAAAAAAACTCTGCAGCTTATATTTTCACTGGAGAGGTTTTCAGTAAAATCTTGTTTGGAGATCGGGACAGAATATATTTGCTAAACAGAGCTATGTCAGCTTCAGCTTTGTTTGCTGTGCAGCTCAGCGCGGAAATGGTCAAAAAAAAAACTTTAAACAGCTGGTAAAATAAGGTAATGGGACAAATAAATAGTTTTTTAGGCTTTAGGGATACTGTAACAAAGCTGCGCTTTTACAACTTTATGAAACAATTTTCGTTCCTCAGTCACTGGATTCTTTCCACTATACAGAAATTGGAAAGTAAAATATGCTTCACCAAACAAAGTCGTTATTCCAAAAACACATCATGCATGAAACGGTTTGGGTTTCTCATTGTGTCCTGAGAGAGAGAGAGATTTTAAACGGCAGGAAAGCACAAGTAATTTATTTGTTTATACTCGAATAAGTTTATAATAAAGTTTATTTATAGACCATAAACATGATGAGCAAAAGAACAGAGAGCAACTATAATCTAATAAACCCAACATAAAATGTTTTACAAGCTTAGAGCGCTTGCTGTATGTTTCTATTTTTTTTAAGACTTGTTTCTGCTTTCTGTGGTTTTAAAACTTCAGACCTTAATGTTTAAATATTGAAGCTGAGGAAACATAGTGCCATAAGCACTACATGCATTTTGTGTTCAGTGCAGCAAGAAACTGGTTGATGACTGGAAATGGAAAATGTTTTACCCTTTAGCTCTCCTGACTTGAGGCATCTGAAAAATCAGATATTTTGTATCGGTCAGTGAACGCAGCATAGGAAAGTGCTGCCATAGGCTGCTGAAAAAAACAGTCTTCAGTGTGGTTGCTATTACTGAGGGTGGAACAATCAAAGTGTGGTAACCCAGAGCCAACTCACACAAAATTTAAAACTAAAGTTAAGTCTTATAAGAATGCTTCATGATTAACGTAACACCATTGAATAATTTTATCTTTAAAGAGCTATTCGTTTTACTGTAAAGACTTTTTTTTTCAGGAAGATGATAAAATTGGCATCCATTAGTTTGTCGTTGCCTCTCGTTTCTCCGGCACTCTGTCCCCTCCGCCTGCTGTCATCTGCGAGACGACCAACAGGAGAGCACTGATCTCAACACAACCTCGCAGCAGATGTTTGCCCTGGTACAATCTGTACAAACGTCAAATTGAATAAATTGCCTTGTCCTGAGCCTAGCAGCCCCAACCTCGGGGGATAGGTGTGATTATAAATATTTAGGTTAAAACTCTAATTAAAGCAGCTGCAAACTAGTGTGACCTGGTGCGTCTGGCAGCAGGATCGGCATTTGTTAAATTATATAACTTGTTTTGGCAGTAATATTGCTGTCAGCCGAGATAAACCCACCCAGCGTCCGCCGGTGTTGTTTTAAACAGAGCTGAATGTAGGCGACGTCTTCCAGCAGGCTGACGGATGGAGCTCCCTGTGTAATTGAGTCTTTGGTAGACTGCGTTGTTGTGTTTTTTTGCAGACTGGCTTATCAACAGAAAACACCGGATGGGAGCCTCCCGTGCAAAGACACGCTTGCCTTCCATTTTGCTTTCATTGGGGGAAAAAGGCTTACAGCGGGAAAAACACAACTGCTGATTCTTCATCCTGTGCATCCCTGACCTGTGAAAGCCGAGCTCATTCAATCGCTCTGGTATAAAGAGGTGCTTCACAGTGGGGCCGTCGCTACGTGTTTAGCTAGTTTTCACATGCTCCCTGCTCCTCCTGCCAAGATCCTCTCCCTTTCTCTTTAAAGAATCACTTAGCTTTGCCCTTTTTTTGTTAAGACTTTTAAATGTCTTATTACGTAGAAATCAATACCCCTAAAGAGCAGATAAACAGATTTATGTATGCAAACATAAGGCAGCTACAACATTTACATTTCTGTAATCTTTGTAATTCCTTTTCACATGATTTTAAAAGGTTTTTATCCAAATTAATAATACAAAATTTTACCTGACGAGAGTTAAACCTTTAAAGTAACAGCAGAGGTGATGCTAATTCACTAAACAAACATTTCATTTAATGTAAGCTAATGCTAAACCGCTAAATTTAACCATACAACTTCTGTTTCAATGATACATGTGTTACAACATAATATGTTGACCTCAGCAGGATCTAGCTGGCTGTCACCCCACGACGGTTCACTCCAGTAATACAGCGTTCTCCCATGATGCATTCTGGGTACATTACAAACGTTACTCGCTGCACGGGCAGAGAAGGATCTTGGAGGAAAATGAGCTGCTGTATAAACCGTCTTAACCCACTTTAGAATAGGAGCATCAATATAAATGTCCAAATATTTGACTAATTCGTAAGACTTTAAAAGATGAGCTCTCTAGAATTCATCTTAAAAATGTATTTAGGCAAAGCTAAGTGCACTGAACATTATCATTTTAGTATCAAAACTACTGATACCGTTTGTCGTTTGTGAACACATGAACCATAATCTTGTACTTTGACACACACCGTTTTCTTGAGCTTAATATAAATCTAAGGTTAGAGACAAAGTAGTTTAATGCATAAAAGGGAAGAATTGAACTTTTTTTTTGTAGTAGGTACAACTGTGAGAAACCTGTAGCATATTTTTTCTGCTTTGTTCTAAAGAAAATAAATACAAAAATCAGAATCAGCTGGTCAGATTTAAAGAAAACCAGAAATCTGTTTGAGCCAAGAAAATGGCCGACCCTGGTTTTCTAATCACCTCAGAATTGAGGCTTGACTTCCAAGCATTCAGTCTGTTTCCTTCTACGTAGCAGTCAGCTTGGAGACGGCGGACGTCGGCTCGAAAAACGCAGAACCGCAGCCGCAGTCGTTGAGGAATTCAAGGTCCATGGGTCAAGCGCATATATAATAAGCCGCAGTTTGATTTAGTTAAGAAATACTTCCCCCTAACCTGACTGAAATGAATCAGGAAACAATCTGCCCTCCTCTGTACTAAGGCTGAGGAGGAAACGGGAGGAGCTGAGCTTCATGCAGCTCTAATGGATGTTTACACAATCAGCCAGCAGAGCCCAGAAACAACATCCCAGTGCTCTCTGTCCCCCAACCGCCTGAAATATTTATCAGGCGTTTTTTACTTGCTTTATTTTGTTTTTTTCTGATTAAATTTTCTGTAGTTATCCACTGCTAGCTCTGTCGTCCTCCTCCTCTCTTCCCACTTCGTCCTCGGCCCTCCCCCTCGTCGGCTCTCCCCCAGAACTCTCCTCTTTCCCCTGCCAGCAGCAGCCTTAACCGTTTGGCTGCATGTCAGAGCAGGGGCCTTTTGTGGCTCTGTCACAAATCTGCCAGGAAAAACAGAAACCATCTGTTTGGGCCTGAGCCTGAGAGCGGATAAGGGTGTGAGTCGAGCCCTCGCCCTCCGCCCTGCCAGTGCAGTCTGGGCCAGTGGAGGACACTGGTCTAGGTGTGTCCAAAAGTCCTATCAGCAATTATTGAATTTGCTTTAGTCTAAATCTTAATCAAATTTCACCTTGTATTACCTGCTGAGCTGTTTCTGATCAACTAGACTCATTTCAACACTAGTTTCCTATATAGTAATCAGTCTTCATACATGTTTTGTTTGATATAATGATTAAAAAAAGGAACAAATGCAGAATCAAGGAAGGTATCTGTGGTTTGTCTGGTTGAAAGCATGTCGGCTCCGGATCTGTTTCATATCTATTCTAGCGGCAGCTTTTAATGTAGCACATGGCTAATTAGCATAACGGTACATCTGCGCTGCTCTGTCTAGATTAATTATTTCAGCTCCCATAGATGGCAGCACATAAATTCAACACGTGTTAACTCATCAGGAATAAAAGTCAGTGAAATATGGTCCAACTGGTGGAGCCTATTAATGTCTGCACAGAACAATTGTGATTCAGCTTTAGTGTTTGAATGTGTAATTGACCGTTTGTTGCTCTGTATTGCCTATTACTCTCAGGCCACTGACTTGGATTTATCATGGACAACAAAGAAACATCTAAGTGTGGCAATATGTACTTAATACCTGTAATACATCAGTCGCTAGTCGATTTCTTGGCGACCCACTGAGAAATTGGCTGATTAGCTGATTGTGATTTTCAGCTTGATCAGCTTGATTTGTGACTTAATACATAATCGCTACTTTGCTGCACTTTAAAACACTCTTAGTCAATGTGGGAGTTTATTTATAAAGATTTAAAGTTACTCATTTAAAGTATCAATACGGTGTTACAAAATTATGGTAAATGTAGAAACTGTAGGAAGTTATTTAAAAAAAAAAAAAAGGTTTTTTCAAGACAGTTTGAGTCATGTATGTAGTTAGAGAGAGCGACGCCTTCAGCAGGTAACAGGAAGGCTGAACCTGAGCTTTTATTTGTCTTTAACATTGAGCACTGCAATGAATATCAGTTTTATTTATTTTGCATTGTATTTACACTTATTTTGTGTGTCATATTTAGTGTTTGCCAATTTAGATTAAAGACTTTATGGTGATATACTGCGGTTCTAAGATAACGACAACAATAAACACCAATACTGCTCTTGAAATACATAAAGGTGATTTATATATATATGTTATATCACTAAACTGCACACAGGAGCTGCATTTAATCTGCACAATTTTAATGAAAAAGCCATTTTCCTTGTAGTTTTCAAATATTAGTAAATTCATCACAATAACTATAAGACAAAATCCCTCCCATAGTCATAATGTTTTCATACATTCTGGTCATCTGTGAGCCTCTACTGGCCTGAGACGCCAACTAGCATATTATTAGCATGCAAACCGTTAATTCATGACAACTTCAAATACAATAACTCTGAATTTATTAGTTATTATGGTATTCTTGGATGTTATGAAACCCTGCTAGCTAAATCTAAGAATAGTTAAGACTCTTAAAATGCTTACATACAGCCTATTTTTATATTTAAAACACCAAAAATACCATAAAATGTAATAATAGCGACAGCTTTAACCTCAGAAGCGAACATCTACATTCATTGTTTAATTTATTTTTCAGGGTGCAGGAGAGAGAGAGTGAGAGAGGAGTTCAGATCATTTTGTTTATCAGAATGCATAATTGTTCTTTATATGCTTTTTTAAAAGGTGGTTCTCATTATAGACGTGTTAATGCATGTCATCTTGCTAATAGGGGATTGCTTGTACGACTGTAAGCCCAGACCTGCTTCCTGACTACAGTAGAACTTTGAAATGTTTTAAAATGTTTTAGAACATGGTGCTAAAATTTTTAACTATATTGCCCTCGTATTTGTGTGCAGCCGCCTATTTTAAGTGGCAATAACTGCCCTGCAAGCTCTGAATGTCGTGATAAGAGGGGTAAGCCCTCTGCTATTCGGATAATCCAGCAGCCAGAAAGCTGCTGCAGATGGAAGCAATCTGAAAGGCTTTATAACGCCGGGCTTATGTTGTCACTATCTCATGTTCTGCAGAGCAGCGACATCAAGGTCTATGTCATCCAGCAGAGATTCAGTGGACTCTGAGAAAATTATTAGGCGAAACCTGGGACCTGTCGAGGTTTTAGTCAAATAGTTTCATAATGTTTGTAACTGGGCTCAGTTCTGACTTTACTTTTAAACCCCTAACCGCCCCCCCCGGACATCCCATCGTGGAGAGGAAACAAAGGCTAATGAAAGTAAAAATGCTGCTGTGGGCCTAGAGCGGCATAACAAAGTGCCTCTGATGGAGAGAAGCAGTGAGAGACGTGACTGATGTGGCTTCAGAGGGCCTAAATTTGACATGCAGACAGGCTGAGAGGTGATCCGTCTGTCTCCCTTTGACACTAATTTACAGCGCAAAGCTTCCCTCAGCCACAGTAATGCCGTGTTCATCTTTGGCTGCTTTTATCTCACACATTGTATAACTTGGAGCTGTTGTGTCTCACAAAACAACCTCTCCATTGTTTACAATGACTCATTGAAAATGATTGTTTTTTGAACGGCACCGGAAGGATTATGTTTCTGGCTCGCACTCCAGTCGGGCTTTCTATCTCATCGAAAACGACTCTGGTTTGCTTGAATTCGTCAAGAGCGTAATAATCCTCCTCCTTTGTAGTTTGGTTTTCATTTCCATCCGGCTGCAGCGGCTCATCTGCGCACCTGTTAATTCTCTTTCCAATGGCTGAGTTAATGTTTTCATTAGTCTGGCCCTAATGTAATGGTACTTGACACGGTGCAAGTGATGGAGAGGCAGGGTGACCTTTCCTCGTGTCTGCCAAGCTGGTGCCGAGGCCGTGTGGTTGTCAGGCCCCGCGGCGAGGAGGCAACGAAGCACTGCTGAGAGCAGTCACTAAGCACAGAGCAAAGCCAGAGTGCGGCGCCGCTCGACACTTTTGATCTGCACATTTCAATTAGATTTCACATCAGGACGCCGGCCTTCCCTCAGTTAGCACCTGCAGTCGGCTTCTCCAGGAGGGAGGCACGCAGAAAACGACCAACACGGCACTGTAAACAGCTGAAATAGACGCACAAACACGAGGCAGCACAGCTTTTAGGGAACAAATTACCAATAGGTTCCTCCATTAATCTGTCATTGTAAATTATGCGTCAATTTCATTTAACATGTTTCATGTTTATTTTTTTGTATTCAGGCGAATTTTGCAAACCTAGTTGTTCCAACTTCAAACAATGCTTTAATCTGAGAGGTTTTATACACAAGCTTGTGTGGACGGAAACAGAGACTAGTTGACAAATATTTGGATTTTAAGCTCTTATTTCTTATCAATTTCTCAGTTTGTCTAACCCTCTTCTACACCCGTCCATCACTTTGTCCATCCTGCTGTTTATTCAATCATCCATCTGTCTTTTTGGTTACATTTTTAGTTTTTTTTCACTGTTATTACCTCTCCTAAATGTTCATAGAAGGTTCTCTTTTATCCTCATGTTGAGCTAAAAGCACAGAGAGCCAGTCTGAGGGAGGTTTGGAGATTTGTAAAGGGACTGTGATTTCCTCTGAACTATGTGTCGTCAGTAAAAGCTTTTCAGCCCTGCTTCGCCTGATAAAATGGGCGAGTTCCTACTGTTTCTGGTAGATATGATTTTCCCCACAGAACCACATGAAGGGAGATCTTATTAAGTGGCCTATATCCCACTGAGTAGAGCATTATCTACCAATCAAAGCAGCAATTCAGTAAAACTAAGCTTGCTCCTTAATGTCCAACATCAACGACACGTTGAAGTTAAAAAATACATTAAAAAACTGCGTTTCTGTGTTTGTTCTCGGCCAACAACTACTCGCCCCAAGCAGGCGTCATTTTATGATAAGAAATTAAAGCAGCTGCTGCTTTTTTTTTCCTTTTTAATCTAACATGCTATGCTTTTGACCAGCTGGCTTTGTGTTGCGTAAATACTCTACAGCATTTTATGGGCCTTCATTCTAATCAAATCTGTTGGTTTTGGGCCTGTTTTTACAGACGATGTGGCGCTGTTGCCGAAAAGCCGTTAATGCATTTTAGAGAGCAGCGGTCTGACTAATTTATGTCAAGTTTTGCAGCTGGAGCAGGGAAGGAAAACAGTCGATAGCCATTAAACCCAGGGAGCTTTGTCGAGCAGTTTAACAGACCTGCGCCTGTAGATGGCTGCCCTCTGGGCTTTAAAGATTTCAGGTGACTTACAGCTCACTAAACAATCACATAACGTGACTTCATGAATTTGTCATCCAAACGCCGAACGACTACAAACTAGTTGGTTTATAGTTGGGGAAAAAATGTTAAGACTCGCCATTAAATGCTCCAGTCAGCACTTTTTTTTTAAAGCTGAGTGTGTTGTTGCTGAATAGGAAAACAGCTGTTAATATGCAGCAAAGTGCTTTCTGATCCATGATTGTATGTGTAAATGTTCCAGCCAGGTATTGATTTCCTGGCGGGCTTTTGTGCGTGGGATTTATCCGCTGGGCTCACCACCAAGTGCTCCCCACCGAATGTTTGATTAAAGTTCATTTGACTCTTCCAGCAAAGGGGCGAGGAGCCGTTTCACTCCCTATTTGTAGCGCCAAAGCGCTGCCTGACATGCTCTTTTGTTCCCATTTAACCTCCTGCCACCCAGGCAGCCACCAAAGCACTGATCCAAATATCCCCACATTCAGCGAGCCTCCTTGTTTAATCCAGGGACAGACAGGGCTGCAGCACAAACACGCCTCAGGCGTCTACAAATCCCGACATGGACCGACCGCCACTGTAGCCTTTCGCTTTTAAATCCATTTCTTCCACGCATTTAATGCTGTTTTTATTTTAATTTTATTTTTTAGCTATTTCTGACTGTGAAAATAAATGGTCTTGAACACATTTGCGGCTCTCTTCCAGGGGGAGTTGATCACCTTCTACTATTATTGGAAGAAGACACCGGAGGCAGCCAGCTGCCGAGCCCACAGACGACACCGCCGCCAGCCTGTTTTCCGGCGCATCAAAACACGAACCGCTTCGACTCCCGTCAACACTACGTCACGCCCACCCTCGAGCGAGTTTTGTACGTATGAACCCCAAAAATAGAACGGCCTTGCAAAAGTATTCACGCCTCTTAATAATTTCTGTTTGTCATGTGACAACCACAAATTTAAATATACTTTAGTTCAGATTATCAAATTTTTCTCACAGAAACATGAATCTTTAAATATTAAAAAGTTTATTTTTAAAGATACATCCTATTTAAAATGAAGATTTTATCTTAGAGTTTAGTTTGTTTTAGTGAAACATTGCATCATGAAAACACTTAATTAATAACTGTAATCTCATAATCTAGCGTTTTTAAGATAATTCCCTTTTTAAAGCATTTCTCTATTTTTTTTAAGGTATAATATGTATAATCCAGCTGTTTTATGAAGCTAATTTAAAGTAACTTATATTGCATCACTGTAAATTGCAAGACATGCCAGCGAAAAACTGGTGGTGTTTTAACGTTGGGTTACAAAACCTTTTATATCCAATCCAGCGCCCTGATTTAATTGTATGAAAATGATATGGCAAAACTGCAGACCTATCAAATAAAGGCACTTGGGAGGAGATGCAGAGTTTCAGACCTCCAGTGGGAGGATCTTTGGAGGATCAACTAGTAATGCTCTACTAGTAATGCTCTGAGTCAGTGATGCAAGAAAAAAGCCATTGTTCAGAAAACAAGTAACCTCCAACTCACAAACTTGTTGGGTAAAACAAGAAATTGATGTTGGATGTCTATGAAAAATACTTTCCATGGCCGAACATTTTGCCAAAAAAAAGGTTCAACGATATCGATGTGAAATGCTTGCTTACACCTAACTCACAGTGCTGTAAACTGTAAATGGGGTGTAAAAAACCAAACATGTTTTATATTTTTTCCTCTTTCCAGTGGACCTGAGCTCAGCCAGCGAAGATGACTTCGACAGTGAAGACAGCGAACAGGAGCTGAAGGGCTACGCCTGCCGTCACTGCTTCAGTACCAGTAAGCTAACCACACGAAAGCATTTCTGCCTCATCATTCGGGCTCGCTTTGCTATTCCTGATCTGTCCTGGGATCTGTGTGATCGCGCCCCAACATGGAGCCGTGTGACAGATGGGCATCAGAGTATGTCGGGACTAATTTGATGAAATTAGACATGAGCCCGCAGCTCATTCACTCTCTCCACCTTATTATGCTTTCCTCCTTTTTTGCGCACAGCTGGCTCCCAGAACCAGGTTGCCAGCTGAGCAGTCTAAGGTTGCCATCGCATGGCTGGCTAATGCGTCTGAGCTCCACTTGTTAACACAGAATAATAAATCACTGACAATTTGGGTGCATGATATGATACGATGTAGCGCTGGAAATGTAAAGTTGGAAGCTAGTTAAGGAGCTTCTTTGTGCTCTGTAGTTCCCGGTTTGCATTGTGTTGTTTATTCGTTTCATCCCCAGTGAGAGTGTCTGATTTCACAACTGTAAATGGCTTTTCCTCAGCCTCCAAGGACTGGCACCACGGGGGCCGGGAGAATATCTTGCTGTGCACCGACTGCCGCATCCACTTCAAGAAGTACGGGGAGCTGCCCCCCATCGAGAAGCCTGTGGACCCGCCACCATTTATGTTCAAACCTGTCAAAGAGGAAGAGGATGGCCTTGGCGGGAAGCATAGCATGAGGACTCGACGGAACCGAGGCTCGGTGCGCAGACCGTCCGTCTATTTTCACCTTGAACAAACAAATCTCCTGACTGTCTCTGCAGAATTGAACAGCCAGACTACAGAGTCTGCTGTCAGTAAACAAGTAGTATCGGAATGGGGTTTTGTTTCAGTCGGTGCTCTAAGGAGTCTGGAAATGTGCGGACAGTAATTCAAGTGTTTTCAAAGTTTAGATGAAAATGGACTTTATTCTCCATTTAATTCTCTTAAAAGTATTTTTCATCCATCCAGGGATCGATTTAGGCATCCATCTATGAGATCTATGAGATTGACTTTATCCATATAGTTTGAGTCAAGAATAATTGTAGAAACTTGAATTAAGTCCGTTATATTTTAAAGTTTGAAAACATTATGTAAGCCTAATAATTACCATTGTCACAACTTGAACAGATGTCAACGCTACGCAGTGGTCGTAAGAAGCAGACAGTCAGTCCCGATGGCCGAGCCTCGCCCACAAACGAGGATCTGCGCTCCAGCGGACGTACTTCGCCGAGCGCCGCAAGCACCGACAGCACTGACAGCAAGACCGACTCCATGAAGAAGTCAAGCAAGGTGCACAGAAATGCATAATAAATAAATAAAATTTCCTCAATGCATGTACTTGTACTGTGCCCTCTGATGGCTTTGCTGCTTTACAGAAGATTAAAGAAGAAGCTCCTTCACCCGTAAAGAGTGCCAAACGGCAGCGAGAGAAGGGAGCTTCAGACACAGAGGAACCTGAAAGGACAAGTGCCAAAAAGTCGAAAACACAGGTGAGTCTGCGTTTGGTGTTGTTGTGCTGTAGGTAACTTAATGGCTGGATGGTGACGACTTACGTTTATCCGCCTCTCTGTCTGACAGGAGCTCACTCGGCCGGACTCGCCTTCAGAATGTGATGGCGAGGGCGAGGGCGAGAGCTCTGACGGGAGGAGCATCAACGAGGAGCTCAGCAGCGATCCAAAAGACATTGACCAGGACAACCGGAGCTCGTCCCCCAGCATCCCCAGCCCCCGGGACAACGAGAGCGACTCGGACTCTTCGGCCCAGCAGCAGCAGCTCCTGCAGACCCAGCATCCTGCGGTCATCCAGTGTCAACCAGGCACCTGCGTTGCCTCCTCAGCGCCTGTTCTCCCTACAACCTCGGTCCCTGCTCTGCCTCCACAGGTGGCCTCCACCTCTCTACCTCCTCAGCCTCTGTCCCAGACCAGCCCGATGTCTCTCATCCAGCCTGGGGCATCGCTTCACCCTCAGAGGCTACCGTCTCCTCATTCCCCTCTGACTCAGGCCCCGCCTCCTGGTTCCTCTGTGCCGCCTCAGTCTTTACCCAGCCCCCATCACGGGCCCATGCCTCCCATGGCACATCCACTACAACCAGGACCTCCACACATGCCGCATGCTCACGCCATGACTCCTCAGGGGTTCCCTGTGGCTCCCTCTCAGGTCACAGCCTCACCCATCTCTGGCCAATCACAGCAGAGGTCTCACAGCCCCCCTCCTCAGTCCCAGCCTTCCTCTCAGGGTGGAGGCCAGCCCCCCAGAGAGCAACCTCTGCCCCCTGCACCCATGGCCATGCCTCACATCAAGCCCCCTCCAACTACCCCCATCCCCCAGATCGCTGCCCCACAGTCTCACAAACACCCAGCGCATGTGTCTGCCCCTCCGTTCCCTCAGATGCCTTCAAACCTGCCTCCACCTCCTGCTCTGAAGCCCCTCAGCTCCTTATCCAACCATCATCCCCCGTCAGCGCACCCCCCGCCTCTCCAGCTGATGCCTCAGGGGCAGCAGCTCCAACCTCCACCAGCGCAGCCTCCGGTTCTCACCCAGTCCCAGAGTCTACCGCCTTCGTCCAGCCACCAACCTCCCCTGCCGCCTCCCATCCCGCCTCCCGCCGCGGCCTCACATACCGGCAGCGCTCCTCCACAGCCACCTTTCTCCTCACATCCATTCAGCACAGTTCTACCTCCGAGCGGCCCACCACCTTCCTCCTCGAACTCTATGCCCGGCTTACAGCCGCAGTCATCGTCGTCGTCTTCTACCATCTCCATGCCACTCCCCGCCTCGGTCAGCTGCCCTCCATCCGCCCAGTTGGTTCCACCTGTACACATCAAGGAGGAGCCTCCAGATGAGACCGAAGAGCCTGAGAGCCCGCCTCCCACTCAGAGGAGCCCCTCCCCCGAGCCCACTGTTGTCAATACGCCCAGCCACGCCAGCCAGTCAGCGCGGTACGTAAGAAACAACAAATCAGGGGTTTTATGATTTCTATCAGCTTTGATATTCTCAACACCGCTAACCAATACTAGCTTTCATAAAGTAGTTTTAAGTCAGGTACTCCTTCAGGTTTCATACCATGACTATATGTGTGTTTATCTAAATTTGAGATACTGCTAATGTAAAGGGTAACATTTCAGCCAGCTGACGGGCAGTGTTGCAGCAGCTCTCAAGGACTGGAGTAGGAAACCCCTAATTTAGATTATTGGCACATGGGTTCCCATAGCCATGAAATGATTTGACATGTGAACAGGAGGTGTATTTTTATCTGTATTTTTAGTGAGGCTGTCAGTCTAGCTGTGTTTTTTATTTTTATTTTTTTTGGAAGGCGTTCACAGTTTGTGAACCCCTGGATTAGCTTGACTGTGAGAGCTGAGGAGGAGATTCAGCTGTTTGTTTGGCCGTGTTGGATCAGGGACACATCTATTAGGACTCTTCATTAACTTTTGATATTCATGTTCCTTGATATCTGTGACCATCCCTTGCATACCAACTAGTTAAAGTAACTTTTAAAGGGTCCATTAGAAAAATGTAGATACATTTTTAAAAATTCAGTCAACGACCAAAATGGTGATCAGATTCAAAATAAATAAAAATTATATCTAATATGAATACATTTTACACAAGTCCGTTGAAATATACCCACAGTTTTATAAATATGTACTCAAAAGCAAAAGGACATGTGGACGGAATAATTTAAGAGCTGATGGATCCAGAAAGGAAATGCATCAGTCTGTGTTATAGTCTGAGCTGGCGAGAAGGCAAATTGGCTCAAAGATGCAAAATTATTGACGAACTAGAGTCTCAAATCACAATCCAAAACTCCACATCATTTTGTACAGCTGCAGTGTTTGGTAGTTGTGTTATAAATCACATTTGTGCTTTCCATACCTACCATACATCTGACTGTACAGATGAAGTTTAACTGGCCTTGATTCCTAAAGCTGGCAGATTATAGTGACCCAAATCCTAAAAGTGACGGAGCGCGGTGAAAGCAGCATCACGATGATGATTAGAGAGTAGCGTCGTGAGAGATGTGGGTTAATCTTTGCACTTAAATATAAAATACAGCAATTGCATGTTTTTTTCAGCATTGTGCAGTCCTTAGATAAGCTAATATTTACCTGTGCGGTTTCGATTTTTGCTTTGCACCCAGAAAAAATGCTGTCTCCATGTTTTAAGGCTCTGATGTGAGCAGCAGATTGAACGTGGTCAGCAGAACAGACGTCTGTCCAAGGCCACAATTAGCCGTGAGGTGGCTGATAGTTTTGAATTACAGAAGTTGGAGCTGGGGGAGATTAATTACTGTGGGATGTGAGGCATCTGAATATGACGGTCTGCGCTTACCTTGTGCTTAAGTGACTGCCACTGAATAGCAATGAGGATTTTAATTCAGAGTTGGCGTAGCAGCAAACGTGTCTGCAGAGGGAGTTTATTTCCTCCCTGAATAATGAACTATTGTAACACACGCCTGCATTATGCATTATAATTAAGATGTTGCTCGCTTCTCTGATCTTTTCTGATTCATAAACTGGAAATGTTCTGCGTTCACTACAGGTTCTACAAGTACCTGGACCGAGGGCACAACTCGTGCGCCCGGACGGATTTCTACTTCACCCCGCTGGCGTCCTCTAAGCTGGCCAAAAAGAGGGAGGAAGCTCTGGAAAAAGCGAAGCGTGAAGCGGAGCAGAAGGCCAGGGAAGAGAAGGAGCGGGAAAGGGAGAAGGAAAAAGAGCGAGAGAGGGAGCGTGATCGAGAGAAGGAGGTGGAGCGTGCAGCGGTGAGTCCTTTCCTCCATCACATTTTCTGTTTTTGTTTTTATGTTTAGTCGTGCTAAGCGTTGCCGTTCTGCTCGCAGAAAGCTTCCTGTTCTGCTCATGAAAACAGAATGGGGGAGCCCCACATGGCCGGCCCCGCCCACATGCGTCCGCCGTTCGACGGGCCCCCTACCACTATCGCGGCGGTGCCGCCGTACATTGGCCCTGACACGCCAGCCCTGCGCACCCTCAGCGAGTATGCCAGACCCCACGTCATGTCCCCCACCAACAGAAACCACCCGTTCTTCGTGTCCCTCAACCCCGCTGACCAGCTGCTGGCCTATCACATGCCCGGCCTGTACAACGCCGACCCCGCCATGCGGGAGCGGGAGCTGCGGGAGCGTGAAATGCGCGAGAGGGAGATCCGTGAGCGCGAGCTGAGAGAAAGGATGAAGCCAGGCTTCGAAGTCAAACCTCCAGAAATGGACTCCCTCCACCCTTCCACCAATCCCATGGAGCACTTCGCCCGGCACGGCGCCCTCACCCTGCCCCACATGTCCGGCCCGCACCCGTTCGCCTCCTTTCACCCGGGCCTGAACCCGCTGGAGCGTGAGCGGCTGGCCCTGCACGGGCCGCAGCTGCGGCCGGACATGACCTACCCAGAGAGGCTGGCGGCGGAACGGCTCCACGCCGAGCGCATGGCCGCGGTGGCCAACGACCCCATCGCCCGTCTGCAGATGTTCAACATCACGCCGCACCACCACCAGCACTCGCACATCCACTCACATCTCCACCTCCACCAGCAGGATCTTCTCCACCAAGGTAAACGAAAGCCCTGCTTACTTTTAACTATGCTGCTGTAAAAGTTAAAAAATATGCTGTGACAGTATAGCTCAAAGTTTTGTTAATGAAACACCAGATTTAAACTCTTTTAAATAGAAGATTTATTAAAATGTACAATTTTAGAGTGTTTTTCTCTTAATTAGAAACAAATGTTAACAATATGATCTTTTCTACTTTAGATGATTGAAGTTTCAGTGTTATTTGGTTTGTTCACAGTGCCTTGCAAAAGTATACTATACTATAAAACAATATAAAGAGCTTCTAACTGCACAGGGAGCTCTGATCGATCCATCAGGTGAAAATAAAAAACATTAATCAGGGTAGCAGTAAAAAGTCTCATTGGTATCTCTGGAAGAGCTGCAGAGGTTCATTAATTAAATGAATTTATTATTAATTTAGCTTCAAAAGCATGGGAAACAAATGCAGGAAGCAGCTCTGGTCAGATGAGACAAAAGTTGGTCTGCATGCACGGCGCCCTGTTTGGATGATAACTAGCACTCACATCCCCGCAATAACCAATACTGGCATTATCATGATCACCAAAACAGGCATAGATTACCTTCTACAAATATAGACGCTCCACATATAGAACCGAGCTACAGGAGTTAAGTGTTGCATTTATGTGCTGGAAGAATTGTACTAGTCTAAGTCCAAACTTAAATGTCATAGAGTCAAAACTCTTCCTCCAGTCTTTCTTATATTAAGTCGTCTTGCAAACTAAAGTTGAGCAAAGCTGATGAGAGATAAACCCCATAATATACTGGCTGAGGTATTTGCAGCAGCAGGCTTTACAAAGACTCGACTTTGCCTCTTAAAACATGAGCATCTCGCACTTTTCAGTTTTGAAAGCGTTTCAAGAAAATCCATCACATTAAACCCAATCACATATCGACCTAGTCTCTATTGTCCTGGCTTAATAAGTGATAAACTGATTAAACAGCAGCTGTTCTTTTGCAAGGCTCTGCAGGCTTAAATCAGACGTATGCCACTCCGGTCCATAACTGCTGCTCTAAGACGGTTCCCGCTCCCACTCACCTGAATCAAATGGACCCTTAGTCAGCCGACCTTTACGGGGAGCGTCTTGGTTCAGGTGTGATGGAGCAGGGATTCATCTAAGGTCTGCAGGACGACCGGAGCTCCAGACCTCTGACATGAATGATCGTTAGCCTTCGTTTAACTCAAGCTGTGATGTTTTCATTGTAAATACTTGCATTACTCCTCTTATCTCAGTTAGCAGCGACTAGCTTTCCACAGTTTAGCCTAAATGGTTTAATAACGAAGGACTGGGTTAAAGCCAGTGTAAAAGGTTAAAGCAGTCGCCGCTCTGGGCTTTGAGAGGAGTACCTGTGAATGAAACCGTGCATCACTGACGCCGCATGACCCGTCAGTGATGCACCATATTGTTTTGAGTGTACCTTGACCCTAAGACTCTGACACCCAGAAGGTGGTGGTGAATGTCTTGTCTGTCCTCCAGGCTCGGGGGCCCACCCGCTGGCCGTAGACCACCTGGCAGCCGGACCCCACCTCGCGCGCTTCCCCTACCCGCCCGGTGCCATCCCCAACCCCCTCCTGGGCCAGCAGCAGCACGAACACGAGATGCTGCGCCACCCTGTCTTCGGTAAGCTCCCCCTTCCTCAACATCTTTTACCCATAATCCATCCGGCCGAAGCTACAGCTCCCCTTCTGACCGCGCGCTCCCCCCTCCACCCCTCTCAGGTGCTCCGTACCCACGGGATCTACCAGGAGGTCTTCCACCACAGATGTCCGCGGCGCACCAGCTGCAGGCCATGCACGCCCAGTCAGCAGAGCTCCAGAGGCTGGCGATGGAGCAGCAGTGGCTCCACGGGCACCATCACATGCACGGAGGACCTCTGCCGGGTCAGGAGGATTACTACAGGTGAGATGAGCTCCGGAAATGTGAACCTGCTTCTATTTTTCCACATTGTTAAAACTCCCCTCTCTGTTTTTTAGCCGACTGAAGAAGGAAAGTGACAAGCAGCTGTAACCAAGCAGAGAGAGACGAAAAGAGGCGGCGGCGGCTGACGAGTGCAGGACACAGGAAGTTGTCACAAAGGGGCCGGCGGTCTTGGAGGCTCCTCACAAACCTCTGAACACTTTCAGTCTCGAGCAGAAAAGAAAAAAAAGGCCAAGCGGATCTTCTGATTTCCGTCACTTTTGTTTTTCTTTCCTTTTTTTTTTTACTTTTATTTTGTATTTTATCAAGACATTGACTTTCTTTGGTATATAACCAGTAGTGACGACATCCTCCAGACTCCTGCATGACAAGCTTCCCTGATGTTTTGTGGGTGCTAGAAACAAGACACTGTGCTTATCAAGACAACAACAAAAAAAAGAAAAGACCCGTCAGACCTTTTTTGGAAAAATAACAAGTGCTATCAACATAAATTCAACATTTATTTTAATACATTGTTGGAGGTTTTTCATAATTTTAAGAGAAGCTACAGCATGGCGTTTTTCAGTCTGTAAATAGTATATATAAACATATAATTATAATAATAATTATTATTATTATTACTAGGTGTGGACTCCAAGTCGTTTCAGCCTCCAATATAACTTGTTTTGAAGCATTATCCCTTGTTTCAGAGGGGAGCGCCATGGCATTATACGAGCAGTTCCTGAGCGTTGCGGTTCGGTTGTGACCTCACTGTGCTAGATATAGTCCCACATACGCTTGTTGTATGTAAACCATGAACCCCCCACTCTCCCCCGTCTTCTGCATCCAACCACCTTCGCATCCATCCATCAATCCATCAGCTCTGTCAGGTTGTCAGAAACGCCGTGTTGAGTTACTGATCTGAAACACTTGAAGAGGCGACGGAAAAGGAGAACTTTGCACTGAGTGAGCGTCCTGGATCTCTTTTAGTTTGTGATTCAAGTCGACCCGAGGAGGAGCAGAACGCCACCATCGTCTGTTTGGTTTTATCACAATGGTTTTAATTAGATTTTTAACCACGTGGTAAAATTTTAAGCCAAATGTTAAACAGTCATTTGTTTCTGTTGTTATTTTAGTTCAAACTTGGAGCTAAGACAACGTTTAACTATCTCTACATAGAAATACATGACCTGCTACACATCTAAAATTGGGAAACCACCTAAATAGGACCCATCTGACAACACGAAGTACGCCAAAAGAAATCAAAAGCAGCACACGGGCTTGCCTGAAATCTCTTTTTGCCATGTCCCAGGTTTCTGCTTCCTGAGGTTCGGGAAGCAGAAAAAAAAGCGCGTTTTTGTGCCACTGACTGTTACATGTCATATCGGTGCACAGCCCCATGTTTTTATCACGCTTTCTTTCCCCCACCCGTGCACTAAGACTGTCATTGACATATTAACCAGACAAAGTGACTTTTTTTTATATTGTAAACAGTTGAAGAAACTGTATCTGCATTAAAAGTGACTACATTTTCCCATAGAGCACTATATTTTTATCTGAATGGCGGCAAAATTCAAACCCATCTGATTACTCTTTGAAACGCTGACGACTGCCTGTCATGCCATCTCAATGTTTCCCATCTCTGTCATCTTCTTCATCCTCCCGCCTCGCCTTTTATTGCCCCTTTTTTGTGTCCCCAAAGCCTTTGATGTTAAGTGTTGTCAATGGTTTAGCTTCTTGTTTCAAAGCGGCAATAGCAGAATGTAAATTCTGACTGCTAAGATTTATATATATACTGGTATCTTGAAGCTTATTGTATATATGAGTAGTCGCCATGGGATGACACAATGTAAAACAAAAAGTAGAAATAATAAGAAAAATTGTGAGTCCTGTGTTCTCTCCATTTGAGTATTTTGTAATTTTTTTGAAAAATTTTGTGGAATTAAAATAAACGAATGAGTTACACCACAGATCATGGCGTCGACCTTCTTTAGTCACAAGCTTGGTCTTATTTTGTTTTTCATGGCTTTTATTTGATGAGCCAGAATGAAGTAGTGCATCAATCAAAAGGGTGAGGATGAATTTTAAATAGAAATCTGAAAAATATGTTACATATTTACATTCAACCTTATTAATTTAGAGTATTTAGCTAAATAGCTCGATCTAGGTTAGATTGGAGCATCTGCTGACATTGGTGTTACCACAGATGCATGCAGGACAGTAGTAACATTTCAACATGAGTTATTCTTCCAGTCCTTGGTTGAAACTAAAAGGACTGAAAGTATTTAAACAGCTAAAAAATAGAAATCTGGCTTTAGTTTTTTTTAAACGTGGTCCGCCTCAGGAATATCCAACCATTGTTTCCCGGAGTTATGAACAATTTATCGTTGGAAAGTATAAAGCGACCCCAACGCAAACAACCTAAACATCTTCTGAAGATGCTGGCAGTAGCATCAGTGTCGTTCATAGTAAAAGGTGTTAGTTACCAACAAGGGCTAAAAAGTCACTCAGCAAGGAGAAAAGCCGTTACTCTAAAGAAACACTGATCAGCCAGAGTGCTGTTTACAAATTAACAAATGACTTATTAGTTTTGAGACATGTCCTGTGGTTTGATTAAAGTGTAACTTTTTGGCAATAGTGTAGTTTTAGTAGAAAAATGTGGATGATCGTTAGCCTGGAAACAGTCCTAACTGTGATGTATGGGGGTGGCAGCATCATGATGTGGGGCTGAAACTGGTGAACTTCATATAATAGATGGCATGAAGAGCAAAAAAAACTAATATGGGAATTTTTGAAGCATCTACAGAAAATGATCCAGAAATGTAAGGCTTGGTTATAAAAGGGTCTTTCAAAACAATAGTGACCCTAAACATAAAGCCAGCGGTCCCAAAGTGGCTTAAGGACAACTTTAAAGTTTTGCCGTGACTCGGTTCATCTGCTTCTGTCGGGATTAATGGGTCTGAACTCCAGAAAACTATTCTGACAGGCTTGTGGAAAAACACCCTAAACATTCGACCTTTTTTGGTGAATTCAAAGAGGATATAGAGGTAAAGTTAAGATTTCAAGACAAGAAAATGTGACACTCTCTGTGAATGTTGTAGCATTCAGCGAATATACATAATTAATTAATTGTAAAGAGAGAAATCTGGTCTGACTTAACCTCAGACGGTAAGAAAAGACTGTTTTAACTGAATGTATCTGTCTTGTAAAATAGTGTTAGTTGTGTTATCACTTCTTCTTTTTTAAGATTAAATAGGTCTCAGCGGTTTAAGAAGAAGCCAAATCCATGTTTTATTTATGTGATGAGTAATTCTCTGAGCAGAGAGCCTGGAATACCAGACATTTACTCTGGCTCGTTTTCTCCCAGCCGTCTATTTTCTGTGCTTCACAAATGCAGAGCTTTGCAAGATCATCTCAGCAGCAGGTTGTGAAAAAAAACAAAAAAACACAGAATTGCTCCGCTGCGCTTTAAAAACATCAAAGCCGGCCTAAGCCATGAGGAACACCTACTCGGGCTGAGATTCCTCGCTCTCGGCGAGGCTGGGCTGTCATTTCGTCTTCGGTGTGGGGAGTGATAGACCTGCAATCTGCGATGGTGTGCTGCAGAGACGGCTGTCATTTTGAGAGGGAGCTATTATTCCACTGCTGCCTCTCTGAAATGATCCCCTCTCCTCTGGTTGGGGGGGTGGGGAACAAAATTGAGCTTCCTTGCAGGTTGTTTTTTTTATGCTGCTGATACAGGATGACGGTGGCGGGGTTTGATGAGGAGGTGCGGCCTGTTGCCGGCTGCTTGCTTCGCCTTCCCAATATAACAACAAGACGTAAGAGGCCCTCAAATCCGGATGCTTGAATAATTCATCCCCTCCTCCTCCTCCTTCACACCAGCGATGGAGCGACTGTGACTTGTGTCAGCTCAAATCCTTCTCATAATACTGTGTGTACCCCTCAGGCGGGCGTGCAGGGATTCATGGCTTTAAAAAAAAAAAAAACTCATCTCCTTCTGTCTGAATAGCAATATATCTTGTGCTGTTAGTGTGTGTGCTGCAGCAGGTCTCAGACCACAGAGCCTTCTGTCTGTTCTCTCGCTCCAGCGGGCCCGGCTGCTGCAGAGCCTGATGCTCGGTGGCAGACAGGAGCCTGTGCTCATGATGCGTTCAGTCGGGAGGTAGCTTTGCCGCATCAGGTTCTCGTTTATCCCCAAAGAAACGGATATGGAAGCCAATCTGCGCGATCTGAGCATCTCTAAGTGAGGCGATTGCATGATTTTCATGTCCTCTGATGGAATAAAACTCATCCTCATTCACATCTGGACCACCATGGATGTCATTTACCAACCCAGAAACCTGTACTTATGCTAAAACTCCACTCAAATGGATCCCAGCTGTCAGAGTTTGATGCATGTGATTAAAGTGATTAAATGTTTTTAGAGATGCAGATGAGAGGAATATGCATTGGTGTGATTTATTTAAATCGAGGAGCCATCTCCGCGTTTCTGCAGCCTGAATATTTATAACCACTGTTTGTTTTAGTTTTTCTCCCCTAAACAAAAGGTCAAAGATACATTTTAGCTGTAAAAATGAAATCTCAACCAAATCAGGGGAACAGATGCATCCATCAGACCTCCAGGTTACTGACCTTTGACCTCTGCTATAACGCTCTCATCACTACTTCCTCTAACACGCCTCGTGAGGCTGCTTTCTTCCTCTACTTCAAGAGTCACTTTTTGAAGGAAAACAACGGAGGAAACATGGAAGTCATTTATTTGAACGAGTAGATCACAAGATAGATACTAGATAAGATTTTATTTTATCAGTACCTATGTTTGTTGCTTTAAAAAAGTATTTCCTCCTTTTCTGTCTTGCTTAAAACTTTTAGATCATCCAAAAATGCTGTTGAAATTAGACAAGTACAATCTAAAGAGATATAGAAGGCGGTTTTCTAATGACTATTCCATTTACTAAAGAATAAAAGCAGGAACTAAACTAAAGTCGGGCAGCAGCTTCTTAAAAGTCTGGATATATATCTAATTCCATATTTTGACTAGTCCAAGAAGTTTTTTACTTTTGATTTCAAAGTTGCTAATCCTGTTTGGGTTTTTGTTGTGTTTCAGGACTAGAACCACTTTTTTTGTTGTTTTTTTGCCAAGTATGTCACAAACACGAGGACTTTGGTTTTGGTGACAGCCTCACATGTATGACATGTAACAAGAACAAAGACTATTGCACTAAAAGAAAAGTACACCAAACAATAAACTGAATAAGAATATTTTTTTTTTTATTACTAAAAGTAATTTAAAAAAAAGCTGAAGCCCTTTTGATTTATGATATTGACTATAATATACAAAGTTAAAGATGACATGAATGTCTTCAGGAGGTCAACATTGGTTGAAGAGTGCGACAGCTCTGGGATGTAAGCTGTTTCCGCCCAGATGGGAGTGTCTCGAGGAGGAGATGTCCAGGATGTGAGGGGTCAGCTGCGATTCTTCCAGCGTGTTTCCTCACCCAGTTTTCTTCTGATACTCCTTCTAGTTCAATATTATCGCATGCACAGTGTTGCTACTTGGGATGTTTAAAGCTTGGAAACTCTTTTTTTATCCAAATCCACAACAGTATCTGGGACCTGCCTGGTGTGCTCTTCATGATGCTCTCTGCGCTCTAAACAGAACCCTGAGACTACTTCTTCTTCTTCTTTGTGATTTTTGATGCCGGGTGACATTTAACGTTAAGATGTTTTATCACCATCTACTATGCTGGAGTGTGAGCCAGAGTACCTCCCTTTACTCTAAATTCTTACATATAATCCTGTTTCCTTCAAAAATGTTATAACTGCTATATTTATCTTATGTTTAATTAAAATCTTATTAAGTCTTAATGTCTCTATATCATATTTCCTAATTTCTTGTTTTGGCTTCTCTCTACTCATGAATTATTACATGTTCTACTGTTTCCATGTCCATACCACACTCACAACTACCTGTTGGATGTTTGCCTATCAAATGTAAAGTTTTATTTAATCCAGTATGTCCGAGCCGCAATCTTGTCATTACTACTTGTTGTTTTTGGTTTTCTCCAATTATTTCCATATTTCCAACTTTCTTTTGTATATGAAATAAATGACGACCTTTAATTCCTTCCTCCCACAATTGTTGCCATTCAGATTTAATTTTGCTCTTAGTACGCTATTACCATAATTCCACTTTGTTTAAAAGACATTTTAGCTAAATGATCTGCCATATCATTCCCTTCTATGTCTTTATGAGCAGGTATCCACATAAACCTAATCTTTATCTGAGTTTGTGCCGTTCTAAATATAAATTCATAAATCTCATATACCAACTCCATACGACTTTCAGATGAAATATTTAAAATAGACATTAGTGATGATAATGAATCTCAACATATAAGAACTTCTTCAACTCTATTTTGCTCTACCCAGTTTAAAGCCATCAGTATCTCTAACAGTTCCACTGTATACACAGATAAAAGGTCAGATGTTCTTTGTTTCATAAATACACCTAATTTAGGAATAACATAAGCAAATCCTGTTTTATTTGAAACTAAATATGTTGAACCATCTGTATATATTAATCTTAATTCTGTCATTTAAAAAACTTACCCAGTTATTTTTTTTATTAACCTGCATTTCTTCATAAATCTCTAAATCAACATTCGCATAGGGGAACAACCAAAAAGGTGTAATTGGATGAAGCACCGCAATACACAATATCTCTTTCCCTGTATACCTATTTCTTTAACGCATTTATCTGCTGCCCAGGCAAAACAGTCTATTTTAGCTTTTCCACTCTCCCATCAAGGTCTCAGGATTCTTACTGCAGGATTATTCTCCTCCTCATGTCCCTGCAAACTCACCCAATAATTTTACATAATTTGTTTTTGTCTTAAATATAAAGGAATCTCCCCCATTTCCACCTGCACTGCCAAAGATGGGGAAGTCTTCAAAGCTCCACAGCATACTCTCAAAGCTTGATTCTGAACTACTTCTAATTGATTAATTATTGTTTTGGCAGCCTGCCTGTAAACTACACATCCATAATCCAACACTGATCTGATCAAGGCAACATACATCTTTTTTAAATTCATTTTATTTGCACCCCAATCTAATCCTGTTAAACACCTCATTATATTTATAACTCTTTTACATTTCCCTTCAATATACTTTACATGATCACCCCATAAAAGCTTGGAATCAAGCATGATTCCTAAAAAAAAACGAAACTGACTTACTTTTTCTATTTTTACATTTTTAAATCAATTTACTCAATTTTCTTCCTACTGAATACAACGGTCTTTGTTTTACCTACTGAGAATTTAACTCCCCAGTTATATGCCCAACTTTCAACAGATTTAATGGGATTTTGTATTTTCTCATACACTAATCTTACATTTTTACCTTTCCTCCACAAGGGTCCATCATCAGCAAATAATGACTGCATGACATCCTGATCTACTCCTTTAAAAACATCATTAATCATGATTGAAAATAATAAAGGACTGATAATACTTCCCTGAGGAGTTCCATTATCAGTTTTATATTTGTCAGATCTTGTGACTCCCATCTGTACCTGTATAACTCTATTTAACAAAAAATCTTTAATCCAATTATAAACTCTTCCTGTAATCCCCATTTTATATAATTTTATAAGCAACCCATGTTTCCATACCATGTCATATGCTTTCTCAATATCAAAAAATACTACTACCACCACTTCCTTATTAATTTGAGCTTTTCTAATATCTGATTCCAAACAACTGGATCCATTGTACGCATTCCTTTTCTGAAACCACTTTGACATGAAGTCAAAAGTCCTTTACCTTCTACATAATATGTAATCCTTTCCTTTATCATTCTTTCCAGAATTTTTCCTAAACATGAAGTAAGTGCAATTGCCCTGTATCTTGAAGGGTTTATTGGATCCTTTCCTGGTTTAATAATTTGTACAATAATTGCGTCTTTCCAATTAGTAGGTAATCTTCCTTCTTTCCAGATCTTATTATATAAACCTAAAAGTTTTTCTTCAGCTTGATTCCCTAAGTGTTTTAACATAATACAGCATATCTGATTTTTTCCTGGTGCTGTTAATCCTGATCTAAATATTGCTCTCTTCATTTCTTGTCTGCTCTCACCTAAATTTCCCGTGTTCTGTTAAGTTATCTGAACTATGGATCTTTGCAAATGTTCTTGCCATTATTTCTACTTTCTCATCATTTGTTACTGCGGTTCCTTCTTCATGTTTTAGAATCAGGAATGTTCTCTCTTGTCTATTTCCACTCATTTTATTAATCATTCCCCATACATTAGCTATAGGAGTTGTTCGGCCTATTGAATCACAAAAATCTCTCCATTTTGTATTTTTTGCCTTCTTAATAAGTTTCCTTACCTCTGCTTGATCTTTTTTATATTCAATTAAATCTTTTAAATGATGTGTTCTTTTCAATATTCTAAAAGCTCGATTTCTTTTCCTTATTGCTTCACTGCACTCTTGTGTCCACCAAGGTACCTCTTTCTTTTTGTTCTTACCTTTACTTACAGGAATTATTATTTTTGCTGCTTTTAAAATAACTTCCTTCATCTTTCCCTCTATACTTTCTATATCTAGCATTAAATTAACTTCATCCATGTATTTCTCACATATATATGTAGATATATTCCTTTTTGCCTTACTAAATATCCTTCTTTCCTGCCTTTCTACCACTCCCTTCTTTATAGAAATAAGGATTTTACAAAAAATTGGAAAGTGATCACTGCCTATTGTTGTTTCTTGCTTTATTTCCCACTCACATAATCCAGCTAAATCTCTGGACACCAGAGTTAAATCTATAGCTGATGAATTTCCTGTATGCACATCTATTCTTGTTTCCCTACCATCATTCATACACACTAATTGATTATCTTCCAACAGCTGTTCTATTATATCTCCATTCATATCAGTTCCCTGCCCTCCTCATAAATTGCTATGAGCATTAAAATCTCCACACCAAATAACTTTATTTCTATTTTGTCCCTGAATTTCTTTTAATTTATCCAATTCCAATCTTTTGCATGGATTGTAATAATTTATTATAATAAATGGGTCTGCATTTATCCAAATCTCCACAATTACAAACTCATCTTCTTTTCCTCTCTTAACCACTCTAAACAACAACCCCTCCCTAATAAAAATGGCACGTCCCCCTCCATTACCTTCAAACCGATCAAATCTAATAGCAGAATAATCTAAGATTTTAAATTCTAATTGGGGTTTTAACCAAGTTTCTTGTACACAAATTACTTCTGGAGCTTCTTCTAATTGATCAATAAAATACTTTAATTCCTGACCATTTCATATTAAACTTCTTGCATTCCATTGAAGAAGCAAGACCATAGTGTAACTCTCCTATCCATGCTGTACTGAGTACTGAGTTCATCCCTCATTCCTCCCAAGTTAATTCATTAATGTTAAGATGATTTGCTGCCGCTTTCACAATTACTTGAATTCTTTCTGTTTTTGACTTAATTTCCATTGTTGCATTTATAACCCCTGCAATCAATACCACTAGCTTTGTTAAAACCACATACACTTTATTTTCTTTCGTTGGGTTTAACTCTTTGTTCACATTGTTTTCATCCCCACCATCTGTGTTTTGCTTTACCATTTTAACAGCCTCTGCATAGGATAGTTTGTTGCGTATTTTGACTCGTTGAATCTGCACTTCCCTCTTCAGTACTTCACAGCCCCCATATGCCACACTATGGCTGTGACCACATTTACAACATTTTGGCTGCCTGCTCTTATTGCACTGTTCATATTCATGATCTTCTCCACATCGTGCACATCTTATCTCTCCTTTACATGTTTGTGCTGTATGGCCAAATCTTTGACATTTAAAGCATCTAATCGGTTGTGGGATATACTCTCTTACATTGTAGGACACATATGCTAAATAGACTCTCTCTGGAAGTCTTTCTTCATCAAACTCTATCAAAACGTTTTCACTGTTCATTTTCTCTCCATTTTTAAAGGTCTGAAGTCTTCTTACATCTTTGACTCTTCCTCCTGTGAGATTTGATTTGATTTCCTCATTTGGAACCTCAATCGGGATCCCCCAAATCACTCCCCTCCTCCATTTACTTCCGTCTTGTACGAAACTCACGCTTGCCACTTTATACTTTCATATCTCTTTCATCCTGCATGCTCTGTCTTTTAGTTCTTCTGTATTACAGCTTATCATTAAATTTCCATCTCTTAGAACTTTTGCATTAGTAATGTCTCCCACTTGATTCTTCAGAATCGTGGATAATTTGACTGGACTGATCATTTGCAAGGCCTTCTCCTGGTTAACTCTAACAATTACTTTGAACTCCCTTATTTCTTCTTCAGACTCATCCCAGTTTTTCACCACTTTTCGCCTCTTTTCTGCACCTGCCGACGCTGAAGAATTCCCTCTTCTTGGACTCATCCTGTCACCACTTGATGTTTCACTGCTCCCGTCACTTTCTCTGTCTATACTACCTCTCTGGCTCATTCACAGCAGAGTTGTGTCTACCCGCCGTAGTCTTTGTTCAAAGTTCTTTCACCAATCCATGGGATTTCCCGATAGCATCTTGATTATTTCCTCGACGCCGATTTGCAGAAGTCAGACATATTCCTATCTCTTTGTGTGGGGTAGATTAATCTTCATCTCCCTCTCTTTCCCTTCTTAATTTCAATTTTTTAACCATCAATCAGTCTCGCGTTGTCAAAATAAACAGTCCGGATCAAGGATCAAACCTTCGTATATTTATATATATATATATATATATATATATATATATATATATATATATATATATATATATATATATATATATATATATATATATATATAT
>JAVLVB010000890.1:2921318-2932051 GCA_032876305.1 Orestias chungarensis | reverse complement strand
CACACACACACACACACACACACACACACACACACACACACACACACACACACACACACACACACACACACACACACACACACACACACACACACACGAACAACCTCAGGAGACCTCGGCCGTCGCTCACCACAACCCTCACACGCCCTGCATCTGCTGCACACACACTCCCTCCTCATTTCTGTGTCTTTGTCCTGAGTTTTTATTTCACAGGAGCAGCCTGGAGTCAGCTCGTTTATTAAAGCGTTCCAGGTTTGGGTCATTGTTGGCAGAGGAGAGACGATGAAAAGCTCGCTCAGACTTCCTGGCTCCTCTTTAATGTGTTGTCATAAAGCACTGAGCTGGCGGAGCCGTTTGCTCAGCCGGGCCCGGGTTCTGGCCTTCGGACCGTCCTTGAACATGCATCTTGTTCAGCCGTGTCTGTGCACCGTCAGAGTCACGGAGACCTGACATTTCAGCTACTTCACAGCGTACCGTTTTGATTTTAGCCCTTTGTCAGTGGAAAATCTGGAGAAATAAGGGCCTACCAAGAAAGAAAGAGAAAAAAAAAATCAAGCATCCTCTGCTGTCATCTTAAAATATTGGGACAGAGGACGAAAATTGGTTCTTTTGGCAGAACTCGCTGTCATGAATGCATTTTCTTCGGGAGAAATAAGACTCCAGGCTGGGTTCTGATTTACTTCCCCTCTTGCTAATCGACAGAGAAACCCAGAAAAAGTCTTTTTGCTGCCTGTCTAACCCCTTTAACGTGCAGTCATGTGGCTTTCATAACCTTGTCCAGCTCAAAAACAGATTTGTTTCACTCCAGCTTTTGCAAACAAATTCTTTCATTACCCAGGGAGCGTGCTGTGTTACAAAAACTGCAACTGCCTTATTCTCTGTGCAGGATTACGGGTGTACGCTGTTTCATGAATTCAATGGACAATACCGGATCAAATCAGCCAGGAGGAAAAAAAATAGATTTTTGTGTGATTTTTGCTTTCATAACGTTTACATTCCATATAGGATAAAGAAAATGTACATATGAGAGCTAAATTGGGGTTTATCAAAAAAAATACTGGATTAGCTCTTAGTAACTTTCACCAGTTCTGTTTTACTCATGGAGAAATCTTTTAAAGTTGTGATTTTAGATACCAGATAAATAACCTAATAGAAAAAGCAAATAAAGTAGAAGGAGTTAAAGATTATGGCGATGACAAGGAGGATCTCCAGCCAAGTAAGATCGAGACTCATTTTGCATCAAATGGATTATTACGTATTTTCCAGGCCTTCAGTTGTTATGAAAAGGTCGTATGTCAAGAACAACTCCGACTTTGCGTTACAGCCTCATCGGACACCTTGTCAATCGCCTCTGTCTCTTTAAGAAGCTCCTACTTTTTCTGACACTCTCCATCAGAATCACAACACTGCTCCTCCACCTTGTCCATGGATGAGTTTTCACCACAAGAAAAACAAACTTAGCCACAGTTTAGAACTAAATCTGATATAATATCTACTGGATAATATAATAACAACTGTATAACGCAGACATCCGGACATTACCAAATCAACACAATGCGTTCTAAGAGGCTCCGACATTCAAAAATCTGGTGTGTTAACAGTGGAGGTGAATATATTTTAGAGCTGTAGGTGAAGTGATTTTAGTGAAAGTATCTTACCCACAGACCAAGCACTTTCAGTTCATCATTCATTGAGATGCTCTCACACAATAGCCCAGCCAACGGCTAACTGGAGCGTTTTAAATCCATAAATAATGTTTTGTTCACAGTATGGACGCTGTGGCTCGTAGTTTCGTTCCGAGTCCCAAACGAACAACCTTAGAATATCTCAGAGGAAACAAAAAAGGAATGTTTCTCTTTGAGAGCCTTTTTAGTAACGAAGAGACTCAAAATCTGAGCTGATCAGTTAGATCCTGAACCTTCGTCGGTAGAGAAACCAACATGCACCAAGTAAATAGGATACACTGAAATCACTTACAGCAGTTTCCAGTGTAGTTATTTATTTATTTTCACGAGAATGTTGTTATTTGCTGTTAGTTTGTAAATGTTAGCCTGATTCAATCAGGATTTGTTCTGCAGCTCCATGTTTAGACCAACTCAGACTGATTTAGGTTTGAAAGAACCTTGGTAAGTCATGGCTGCCTCTGCAGAGCATTGATCTTGTTTTTCTTAACTAACATGATCTCGTGTTTATGGTCATAGTCAACTTGGAAGAGCGGTTAGCGCCTGGGCTTCAACGTCTTGGCTGATGTCTTTAGACGTTTGCCATATATTTTGAGAAGTGCATCAGTTCCTCCTGCAGCACAATCCCCCCACGACATGATGCTGCCACCTCCGTACGTAGCAGTTGAGATGCTGTCCCCGGCCTTGTAGTTTCCCCCCTTTCTTCTTCCAACTTCAACAAAGGTTTTTGGAGCCTATTTAAGTTATTTCTATAGTTCTGCTGCTATAGGCTTAAACTGCTGGAGGACAATCTGACCACTTCTCTCTCTGCTACTTACTTCCTTTGTCCAATCTACTTAGTTACCGTTATTTCAACCTTGTTAACCTTTTGTTTTCTCTTAGTGTTCTTCTCTCCATAGTAACCACACCTGGTCTGGCGTTCTGTTAGCTGAGATAGCTTCTTGGATGAGAACATGGGCTGAGATGGTTCCGGTGACGCGCTACAACTGCTGCTATACAGTCTTTTTTTCCAGTATCCCGAGCGTCTAATTTAGTTTTCTATGTCTCTTCAAACCCCCAGTCAGTTGTAGCAGACGGCTGCTGTACTGTGTCTGGTTCTGATGGACGTTTCTTCCTGTTAAAGGGAAGTTTTTCCTCTCCACTGTCGCTACATGCATGCTCAGTATGAGGGATTGCTGTAAAGTCAATGACAACACAAGACCATTGTTTTTGGTCTGCTGATTCCAGAGGAGTGAATGCTGCAAGTCAATGACACCATGAATCTGCTGGGGTTCCTTAGACTGGAAACTTTTTCAAATTGATTTCTTCATGATGTATCTTTGATTTTATGATTTTCTTGTAATGAGACGACATCTGTTGTAAATTGGCGCTATATAAATAAACTGATTCTTGATTCTTGAAGAGCAAGAGCAGAACCCTGAAATTACATCATTAAGTCGTCAAGTAACTGCCACTAACTGAATGATGGTCTCTAGTCATACAAAAATCATCTAGTCCTCTCATTCCCGCTGTGTTTCGGCTTTTTTGTCTATTGAAGATCAAAATCTGCAAGACTGAGAGGTAATTAATAGCTTCTCTGACTTCGTGTTTTCACTCCGCTGCGATTATGATGCGAAACAGGCTATCGTGGAAGATCCCAGTGTTGGACTTCCCCATCAAGTGCCTCAGCGGGGGAAGTGGGGCCATCGCGCTGCCCCTGGCGGTCCATCAGACACTGAGCACCCTGACCTTGTGTTTGTGTAATGGCCGCTCCCGTGATAGATGGCGCTGCCAGAGCGTTCACCTGCTGCGCCACAGGGCTGTCCACTTGCCCCGACACAGATGGATTGGCCTTCGTTTTGTTTTTTGTTTTTTTTGCCCCTCTCTCCACCGCTGTGAAATGAATCATGGATGCAACTTCATGGAAGATGGTGCTCTGCCACTGTACACCTGCTGGCAGATAAAACTCACCACTGGGGTGAGAAGGACTGGCTTTTTAAAGGACCGAAGGACAAACGCTACCAAGGAGATGGCAAAAGAAGATGTTTAAATGCTCCTCCTGCCTCACCTTGGTTATCAAAGGAGGGAGGCGGTGGGCACAATATTTGTCCCTGCTCAGGAGCACAATTTATCTTGGATGAAAATAGCTTCTGTGGGAAGAGTCGGCAGTAATAGACCATCTCAAGCGCCACTGCCATCACATTTTTTACTCGGAGGTCTGCTTTCTATCTACCTATTGCCTCAGCTGCGGCACACGTTTTCTGCTCCATTTCACAGGATAATAAGGCTGTGGGCTAAAATGGCTCAAAGCAAACGGATATATCCGTGCTTTCACTGCTTTATGTTCTGTTTCAACGTGTGAGCAGGAAAAACTAAAAAAACGGCCACATCACACAGAATGGGTTTGATTTACAAAGACCTGAAAAAGTGCTGCTGTATTATTCATAGTCTCTATCATGCAGCTTTCCTAAGAGAATAGATTTTAAAGCTACTTAGAAATAGCTTTGTTTCCAATATTAAGGATAAGGATGGTAATTTAAAAAAATTCAGAATATCGGTTCTAAATTACAACATAAAGTAAAAAGGGGATTAATATGCTGTGCAATAAGTGAGGAAGTCACATTAGTCATGTTTTAAAATTGACCTACACAAAGTCGCACCAATAACTGTGACATAGATGGAAAATTATGAATACACTTTTTTTTACCTGTTAAAAGCTTTTCCAACCAGAAGCTCTCTAATTAGTCCCTATTGTATTCTACCTGCACAACATTAAACTAATGTTGCATTATTTTGATTAAAAAAGTAGTATGGTTGTTTTGTAGAGTGAATCTTTGTAGATCCAACATTTTAAAAGCTTTTGCATGATTTCCTGTTATAAAAAGAAATCAAGTTCACAGTTTTTTTTAGGCTTAGTTGAAAAAACAAAGGTCAGATTATCTATCGTCACAAATACAAAAAGAATTGGGACCACTATTTGAAACAGTGTTCTGTATTAAGTTAAATATATTAGGTTAGATAATAGATTTAAAGCAGATTTGTATGCACCATTGTCTATTTGCTGTGACATTATTGTAAGTAGGGTTTAATTGTTGCTAATAATTTTGGCAAATCTGCATTAAAAGTCACATTTGTGTTATTCCTTAATTGCTGGATAAAGTCAGTTAAGAGATGACTCCTGAGCTGCACTTACTAAACTTTTACTATTGATTGCGCTTGTATTTATTTAGTCCTTTTTTATTCTACTTAATGCTTTCGGTGCATTAGAGTTATTTAAAATAGACTTAATTGCTTCCCTTCGACTTTATTTCCCGGTTTCTGTTGGTGATCAGTTTTCTTTTCATGACTTTTACTGAGTTCTTGTGTTTGTTACTCCAGTTTCTGATGTATGTTTTCTGATTTATGTGTTTCTTGCTCTGTAAGTTTGAACCTTCTCTATCAATCTTAAGCATAATTTTAAACCAGCATTTTTAATTCTGAAAGAGTGACAGTCTTAAGCTTTGGACATCTCAACAAATATCAACATGTCACCAGAGAATGGAGAGAAAATGGCACAAGTGTGAACATGCCAAGCCATGGCTTTTTGTCTAAAATAGAGTTTTTGATATCAAGATCTGGTTTCCTGCAACCTTAAGATTTGTTCCAGGTCCAACACAACTAAATCAACTCCTCAGTTTCCAGTCCAGTTCTCCAGAGTCCTGCTAATGACCATATTGTTCTAGTCTGGGGTACTGAAGCAGTAACAGATCTAAAATAGCAGGAAACCGTACCTCAAGGCCCGGATTTAAACTGGACAAAACTGGGACGAAGGGCAAAGGAAGCATCAATCAGAGAAGGAGCCAGGATATTCAAAGTGTCTCTGGGGGAGCTGAAGAGATCAGCCACTCAGGTGGAAGGGAAACTACTTATTATGCACTCAGCTAATCTGTCCTTTTGGGACGTGGAAAGCGGAAAACCAGAAGAAAACCAACACTAAACTTAAAACCAGAGCTGCAAATGAAACGATGAGTTAGAGCGATCCAGTCGAAGTCTTATTGAAAATCTGTGGCAGGGTTTGGAAATTATTGTCCACAGACATTCACCATCCTGAAGGAAAAATGTTGCAACCATGTTTTATTTTCCTTCCACTTTACAATGATGAATGTCTATTTCTATCACATAACAATGCAGCATTTTATCCTTACAATTAAAAAATCTGCAAAAGGTGTGAATAATTTTGCAGGACACAGCATGTTTCATTATAAAAGTCTTTCATGTATATTTTCCCTATTTTAGCTGCCATGGTTTTCATGAGCTGAGAGGGTACAGACCTGCAAAAGCGCCCCTCAAAACAAAGCCGAGGAAGCAGGCTGAGCTCCGAAGCGAGTCAGATATTCAAGTGAACCGATTCTCCTCTCCCTTGTCAGAGAAAGGTCCACATAAAGCAGTATTTAATTGTGTGCAGGGGGACAGGTCAGTTTAATGAGGTGATGTGAAGCCTGGAAATGAACAGCGCTGCGATATCCTGCAGCAACAGCAAATAGTAGCACTGGGAATCACAGAGCTTGAAAGCCAGAGGCACAAAGCTGCACCGCAGAGCAAACAGCCGGAGTGTTAGTTCATGTAATGATGCAGAATGGATGTTGGATTATTACCACGCTGCTCGTTGAGTCTCCTTGTGGAGTGGGCTCAGTGCATTCTCTCCACTGCACCTTCCTTTTTGCAGGCGTGCACCACTTGATCCAAATGACGTTAGACAAGCAATAATAGGAGCTAAAGTGAATTTGACAATATCGCCTTGCATTAGCAGTTCACAATCACATCCGTGGAAACACGTCAAACAGGACGCACAGCACTCCCCCTGATGATCTATTTCCGTGTCGAACCCCTATCCGTGGCGGCCCCCGGGGTTATGATGGAAAGCCATGCATGGCTTAGTGGAAACCCTCCTCCCTCCCCGCTCCGGTGGCTGGCTGCAGATTTAATGGGTTTAGCAGCTGTTGAGGAAAAGCAGTGAGGGCTTGTGGCATATGCTCTGGTTAGAACAAAGAGCAGCGATCAGCCTGAACTGGGTACCGCCACCGGGCCTGGGAGTCCACCATCGAACCGTTTTACAGCTTTTGCTCGTCTACTTTATCAAATCATCTTTGTAACTCTCTGCTCTGTGTTTGCTGTGCTATTATGAGTGTTTCGTCTCATCCCCCTAGAAAGAAATGAGTTGTATATATATATTTTTGGCAGGATTGTGCCAGTATTTACCTTCCCATCCCCCGTGTGTCAGTGTACTCGTGCTGGTTGTTAAATTATGAAGCAACAGCAGATAACAGTATAGTTAAAGGCACTTAACAAGGCTGCCGTCTTCAGGTTACACCGTAAATCCTCCAAACACATCTGTTTCTCAGTGTGCTTTAGATCTGGATGGAGAGTGGTGTACAGAGTCCTCTAGTGGAGCACACATAAAGTACTGGGTCTGCTTTCATTTGTATTTGTGTACCTGTAATCAGTTTTTTTAGAAATCCACATCTTTATTTCCTCAATTTTTATATAGATCTTTCAAGTTTTTCTTTACTGTTAGTCTGGTATTCCCTAATTTGTTCTCACATTTTGGTAAATTACAACATAAAAATCTATTTTATTTTTAGGATATTTAGGAAATTTTTTTATTGACCAGCACAACTTAGTGCATAATTGTGTAAAAGAAACGAAACGTGGTCGAGATTTTTATCTAATACACACACACACACACACACACACACACACACACACACACACACACACACACACACACACACACACACACACACACACACACACACACACACACACACTTGTCTTCACTCGAATCTCCTATAATGAGTCTTTCATCATTTAAACCGTGATTTCTTTTGTCTGCTGTGCATTTTTAAACATCCAAGCTTATTCTGAAGGCTTTTGCAACAACAATAAGTTTAATTCTAGACCTGTAATCTGTTCTGTTCCTGTTAAAGACAAGCATCCTAGGGTGGAACGGTGTGTCCAAGGGAAAGTGTGATGTTATTTTTCTAATGCAGTTCTTTGCATGTAGGCCAGAAAAATATCGTCCCATCTTACTTTCTTCCACATATCTCTTACATGGCTTAAAACCAAGTCAAAACTAGACTTTGAAGGGTTTGTTTCTGGCACTCTTGTGTAAAGATCAGATTTGTGGAGTACATTTTCCTACCTGAACTCTGAATCTCTGCAGCACCCCTGTAGTTACCACAGTCCTACTTATTATTGCTTCAACTCAAAATCCTGTCAGTTCCATCAGGACACTTCTGAAGAAGGATGGTTTCTATTTTCTTTAAGAGTTAGAAATTAAAGAGTGCTGAGCTTTTGAAAATAATGTCTACTTTCTGTTGCTTTGATTTTGAGTCAGATTACCAGCTGAATACTACAGAAGTTTTGCAAATACAAGAGAAAAGGAAGCAGACATCGTCACCCTGCTGCTGTTATTTGGTTTGAAATATTACACACATTGAGATCTTGCAGGCTGAACAAATGGCGGCTGCACATTAACCTCCCCCTTTTACATTATTAACCAGCTGTTATAGACCAAACAGACCGAGGCTGAGGTAAGTTTTATTACAGTTTGCACAGCTACTCTGCGCATACATGAGCTTCAACAGGCAATATGTGCAAACACTGATAAGGTTGTGTTTGTTGAGCGTGTGTATGTCTCCAAATACTCTGCAGAGTCGCGACTGCTGACAGGAACAGCTCAGCGACTGTGTGGGAGTAAAGTGTGGCAGCTTGTTTGTCTCCACATGTTATGTTACAGCACAGCGTCTCCAAGTCTAGAAGCTGCTTCTTTGTGATGTCTGTCAGAGTAAGTAGTGAATAATAGCTGACCATAAAAGTGATCTCGTGCATGGGATCCTCTGCCCCCCCATTTAAGGGAAAGAAACACGCTCGCTCGGCTGAGGCAGGAGCAGCTCGGTTTGAACAAACAAAATGGCTCTCAGTGGAGCAAACAGTGCGAGATACGAGAAGGCCTGAAAAGGAAACGTGACCTAGAGCAGCTTATTGTGTGTAATCTCTACCAGAGTTGCTTGTCAGTCTCTTCATGGCTGACCTTGTCGGGAGCACTGCTACAAGCAGGGACCCGTCACACCCTGTTTATCTTACCCCCCCCCCACACACACACACACACACATCAGCCAACTCTGCCTTTGTGCTCGCTTCACTTACTTTGAATTGTAACACCATAAAGAGCTGCTAGAGAGAAACCGCGAACACAAAAACAACGTCTCAAAGCGAGCTGGCACACAGAGAACATTAAACAGTTGTTGTACAATGAAAGCTGCAAGAGGATCCACTTATGGTGTGTGTGTGTGCACACACAGGTGGTGGGATAAAAGTGAAACAAGAGAAGCGAGGAGTGGGTAAAATATAAGTGAAAAAAGTGCAATGTCGTTACTAATCTTGAAATCCTTGTTGATCTTGTTTGAGAGAGATAAAAAAAATAGAGGCTTTGCAGGAACAGATTGCGAAAGATTATGGAGCTTAGTCTGTTTTTCTAAGCGGGATGGTAAATCCAAGTTGTTCATTTTATACAGACGGCAAGACGCATAATTTCATGCCCATATTTTGTTTTCAAAGACTATTATTATTGCCCTGTAACCGCCTCTTGATGTCAGGATTGGACAATTCCTAGTTTCAAAACAGTACCTTCAGTAACTTTAATGGTACTGCCTTTAACCTGGTGAATTTTGCTGGAGGAGAGTTGTGAGCTCCGGTATTAGTGCTTGGGCCCTTACTTACCACTAGATGTAATATACCAGACTCACACTGAAATGCCTGTTATTTATGTCAGTAATTTTCTGCTAGTTCATTTAAACTAATGTTCCTTCGGCTCTCCTCAAACGGGAGCATTACACCACAAAAACTGCCCTCATCAACCATAAAAACCGAATTTGATCCTCTCAGAAGTTTGGCTTTCCTGATTATCCAGAATCAAGCTGTGGGAGCTGCTCAACCAACCCAACATCTATGACTTTGGATCGACTTTATCCAGGGAAGTGCAGGGGGAAAGGTTTTTACTAAGTGATATAATCAAAGCAACACTAAAGAAGTATCAGTTTTGGTCGACTTTGGCGGTAGTGTTTTGCCTGAAGGAAGTCTGCATTTCCCATGAGCACCAGCACATCATGAAATCCTGATCTCCCCGGGTCGCCTGCAGTTGGATTGAAGTCATTTCTGTTTCCAGTGACTGTGTGAAGGTTGAATAGCAATGATGTAGTGAATATAATTGTGGCGAAACAATGTCATATGATGATGTTTAAAATAAGAAACGGGAGAAGTGACGTATGTCATAAAGCAGTCGGTACATTTGTAGTTGTTTTTGTGTGTCAGGGTTCCTACCACCCTGACTAAAGTTGCTTAGCGCCGGTTAAAGCGATACGGACCCCCTCGGGCCATGACAGAGGTGTCATTCAACGAGCTGTAAGTCGACATACAATCACAAAAGTTATGAAAATATTTAATGAAGGCTGAAAAGTTACTTACTGCTTTAATTAATTATTACTAATTCTGATTCATCCCTAGCCAAGTTACAGAAACAAGTTGCATTACAACATATAGCATCCATTAACGCAGTTTCCTGATCTAGGTCAGCTAAAACATATTTATACTGAAAGCTGTTTAAACGAATCCTGATGTGAATGAATCTCATATCAAAAACATACAATGCAATACATTTATTTGGCTAAACACAGGAATATGTGACTAACAAATGTATTGTTGGCTTAAAACAATTTGTTTTCTGATTAGTTTCATGAAAACATTAGACTAGAAAATTATGATTGAGTCCTCGATGGATTTAGTTTCATTTTAGATGCTTCAAAGGATTTTAAGGATTTTCGTATATATATATATACATATATAGATATACATATATACATATATAGATATACATATATATATATATATGTATATATATATATATACATATATTTATGTATATATATATATATAGATATACATATATACATATACATATATATATATATATATGTATATATATATATATATATACATATATGTATATATATATATATGTATATATATATATAT
>JAVLVB010000890.1:2896282-2912569 GCA_032876305.1 Orestias chungarensis | reverse complement strand
GGAGGAACAGAGCAGTGGTGGAGCTTCTGAGTGAAGGGGTGTGAGAGGTTGGTAAGGGGGGGGAGCTGTACTATGGATGAGCAGAAAGAGAGCCACACTTGAAGTGCTGCTTTTCTCTCTTGCTGTCTTTTCGTTTCTGTCCATTCTCATGGGATCCCCCCCCATCATCCACTACCGACCCTCCTTCCTCCTCCTGCTCCCAAGCGCCCCTGGTGCACACGCTCCACTAGCACCCCCTCCTTGGCTTTTCTCTTCCTCCACCCCTCCTCTTCACCTTCCTCCCATCTCTCGCTCTGTCCGCCTGCCTGCCGTCTCTGCTTCCCGGGGGGCCCTGGCATTGCTGGCGGCACAGTCGTGATTTGCTGGAGATTTGTCTAAGTGAGAAGCAATTAGTGAGCCTAAGCACCGCTAATGTATGCATGCTGGGGCCGCCACTGTCTCTCCTGCTCCATGGTCCCGGGCTCAGGCCAAACCCTAGAAACCCTCCTTTTTCCCACTCTAGGTTCCCTCTTTTCATCGAGATCTTTCATGTTCAGTTGTCCCTGCCTGCTTTCATCTGTGGCCATTATACTTAGCAGACCAACAGTTCTGCATTAGCAGAAGCTTTCTTTTTCATGCAAGTTTCTTAAAAGTGTTAAAAAGTGAAGTTGTGAATCCTGTAAACTTGACTAAGGCTCGTTTAAGCGACTTCTGTCATTCATATCCTCCCACCTGCGTTTCCACAGCCAATCTGAAGGAGGCTTAAGTAAACTTGTAAATTTAGGCTTGTTAATGAGAGTGAGGAGGCAGTATGATTTATGTGCAACCATTCGTCCACACACTCCAGTATACAGGCTCAAATGAACACCCAAACACAAACGAACAGTGAAGTGGAACAGTTGTGGGTGGCAGGATTCCCTTGTTGTTTGCAGGCGAGCATGCATGAGGGATGTTCTGCTCAGCGCGACTCCACAACTACTTGAAGATGAACTTTGCCCTTTTTCTACACACCAACTCTCCCTTACCCAGACAAAAACAAGATTAAGTCTGCTCATCCTTGCGCTGCGCCGACCGGCTTCCAAGTGGGAGCCTACGTGGGCCGTGGGTGGTTTTGAAGCAGAGTGCTCGTTAATTAAAGATAGGCTAATTACTGGCGCCTCGCAGCCTGGCTTTTGCAGCGCTGATAAGAGGATAATCCTGGAGAATAAAAAAAGCAGCGATCGAAGCGGTCCCTGGTAGATCAGGCCTCCTGCTTGACAGGGCCGGAAGAAAATAGAGCCCCCCCCACCCTCTCTGTGCCCCTTTAAACACGAGCCCTGCAATCAGAGTATAGAATATTCAAGCAGGCTGCACTTCAGCAGGAGAAAGCTCATGTAAAAGGCTCAGAAAACCAGTCTTCACTTGTTACTTTGATGGATTCTTTCTCTTATTTTGATCTACTACTTTCTCTGAATTTATCTTAGGAGACCGATGTATTGTAGCATACACATCATTTTTGGTTCCAGTATTGAGAGTCTTTAGTAACACGACTTTAGTCATACATTTTCATTCCTCTTTTCATGTTTGGTTTACACATCTTAAGTTAGTGCATTTAAGGTACACCAAGACTTATAAAGTGTCTGTAAACCAAATTTTACATCGATCCGTCCTTTATCCCAGCAGGACTTCTTCACCACCTGTTACGTCACGCAGTCAGCTGGCTGAGAGAGGCTTGCTATATTATTCCCTCAATTTATGAAAAAAAAATAAACAAACAAAACAAATGTAATTGTTTCAAAGCATTTTTGATCAGGTAAAAGAGCCAGCCATGTTGTGGAAACCAGAGGAGATGCATTTATCGCTCTCAACTCTCCCCACCGGCCCAGATATATCACAGTCCCTCTCCACGGAGATTTTTCAGAGTGGACATGTAGTTTGGATATGAATAGATTTTTTTAAAACCATGATTATATTTCTAGTGGGGAGGGGGGCTGTTGCACAAGCAAACCCAGATGTTTTTGATTAATTGATTATTTCAAGTCTGTTTCCAATAATGGCCGCCAGTTAAGAATAAGCTAATTTTTTTAAATTATGTTACAGTTTCAGTCACGGTGACTGGCTTCTGCTAGCAGTTCGTACCTATTACAGTGCTTTTGATTTAATGAAAAAAGTGGAGTGTAACTTTTCTTGGTCTTATAACACTTCATATAGTTGCACATAAACATTCTTAACCATTAGCACTTCACAAAATGATCAATTTAGATGGGCTCTGATCAATATCACATCAAAATAAGGTAATTGATATTCAAGAATGTCGCGACAAGCTAAGGTTTTCCTATCAGCAGTGGTTGTTCTTGATTAACTTGGTCCTCTGAGGAATATTGGGAGCTGCTCAGGGAATGCCAGGCCTTAGTAGGGGTCCTTTCTATCATCGTAAGTTTCTTTAATATCTTATTTGCTTGAATGATAGTGGGTGTTGGCTTTGTGAGGAGGTGCTCCTCACCCAGGTTGGAATTCTGTATTTATCACCACTGTACAGTAGCAACATCATGCATAATTCTTCTTGTTTTGATAAAAGCTGTTTGCTGTTTAACTTAGATAATGTGAAACAGTTTTATTTTTATCTGCTTTTTTAATCAATGTTTTCTTGTATAGGAATCATAAACCGATTCCCATGCCTCCATGTAAGCAAAGCAAAAGCCCTAAAATATGAAAACTGGTTTATTGTCAAACAGTATAACTTCAATCTGCTGTATAGCCTCACTATGAACAAGCACAGCAACATACAAAACTTACACGTTAATAATCACATTTACATTCCACCTCACAACCAGATGACTGGAAGGATTCATGACCTAACTATCATTCATGCGTCTCTAAGCCATATTTTGTCTCTGGGAGTTAGCCATTAGCACTTGCTGGGCTTTTCCATATGCTGGGCCCTCTACAGATCTATAATTCAGAGGTGGCAGATGTCTCTATGCATAATTCATGAGTGCCGTTCCATGCCGGGCTAGGAAGCAAGTGAGCTAGCAGTAGAACCATCACAAGGTCCTCTCCTATAGAAGATCTGCTGCATGTTGACCTGTGGGTCTAGCTTCCCTGCAGCTGCTTCTGACAAGCAAGCTCCAGCAAGATGTTTAGATATGGATAAAGTATTCTTTATTTAGAAGAATAAACCTAAAAGCAAAGTTAGATACACCTAAGGAAAAACACATGTTTTGGGTTAAAAAAATCTTAGTACAATATGTAACACTATAATAGTTTGTGGTTTAAAGCTTTTTTTATGTGTCCAAGTCCTCTTAAGCATTAAGGCTCTGTCCTGAAAATCACACCTACGCACCTGCAGAGACATTAGCAGTCTGTGCCGATACAAAGAGTGGGAGATAAAACGCACACCGGCACCCGAGATCACAAGCTGCCGCCAGCGCCGAGCCCGGTCGGCGCTGAGCCGGCAACCTGATATGTCCTCCGGAGCCTGCGGAGGGGGAGAGGGTGTGGGAGAAAAGCTTCCACAAAGTCTGGTCGTGCCGTAACCTGAGATCCGGGGCAGACAGCCGCGGTGCCTCGCAGTCAGGCACGGAAGAGAAAGAGTGTGTGTGTTTGCGTGTGTGCGTTTCATATGGGATTGGTGACATGCTGCCACATGTTTGCTACCACACTTGGGACTGGGTCTATATACATGTGGAGATTACAAACACTCTCCGAGACCACCACCCTTGACTCTGTACTGAACCTGCTACGAAATCCATTTGAATACCTTGCTTTGTTTTTGTTTTTTTAAGTAACCCTTTCACTGTCTGAACTGATAATTATGAGACAAAATGACGTAGGATTGTTCAGACGCTGAGCTTTTCTTTCCTTGTGGCTTCATCTCTTCCTTCGATACCCTTATAAGCTTCCAGCGCGACTGTCATCCAAAACATCCGAGCAGAAAGCTGCTGTCAGCTGCCATATTGCTCGCCGCTGCTGCCAGAATGCTGCCCTTTGCAGATGTAATTTGCAGTGTGTGTGGTTTGGAGCTAATTTTTTTTGGAGGAGAAGATTGCTTAGGGGTGACGTGCTTTTCTTTGGACTGGGACAGGAGCCCTTCGTGCGGTCGCAGCGGGCAAGGAGGTTAACTGAACCGCAGCTGAGCCAAGATGCTGCCTGGGATATTGACAGATTGGAACCCGAGGGCTCCTGCAGGATAGGAACACAGTGCCAGAGGCTTGGTTACCACCACCGCCTGCATGCCTTAGAGGAAGGGAGGGCTGCGAGGAGCAGAGATGGATGAAGGGAGGGTGATTTGGAAACATTGCGGAAAGGCGAGAATCTGGGATTTCTCAGACCAAAAAAATGTTAAATGAAGGACATTGCTGTCGAACTCTTTTATTTAAAATTGAAGTTTCTGAAATCATAAATATGAAGTTACAAATTCTCATTTGTAGTTCCTGGTCGTGATGTTAAAAGCATCCAGCATATAGTTTACAGCAGGAATAATAACAAACTAAACAATAAACACATGGTTAATCACGTTAAAATGACTCTTCAATGAGAGATGGTTTATGTTGTAGAGCACCAAAATGTGAGGCTTTTAAAGAACTGTTCGTAGCTTGAGAGGTAGACACACCGTATAATAATTTACTGAAGTATTTCTGTGCTTTTTAAAATATACTTAAATAGGCTTTTTTAAGATATGACATTACAAAAATTAAACAACTCAGGATATAACTCAGGATTTATTGTGCTTGTTTTACAAACGTTCCATTTGTAGGGTTTGTATTAGACCAATTTTTAGAAAAAGTAATACTTGCAGTGAAATATATGAGTTTGGAATTCGGATTAGAACAGACTGTTGTCATGCAATGATTAAAATAAAGTGACGAATTAAAACATGATACGAAATTAGCATAAATCAGACACACCTTTTTTACTTTTGTGGTGTGATATGTTAGAAAAGGTTTGATTAGTTATGAGAAAACTGAACTTTTTATTAATCAATGGTTCACAAAAGTATTAAACTGCCTTCAAAAACTAAGCTTCTAAAATTGAATAAATGAAATGACAGGTTTTGGAGTTGGGATGTAGATCAAACGCCAGAGGGGACTGCTTGCATTGGCGTGCTTATACTGGACACTACGACGTAGCCGATATTTGCGTTTTAAGCTGATATCAAACCGATATCAGATATCAGTATCAGATGGTTACACCCCTAGTTGTTTACATAACAGGTAGCTCCAAGTCTAAATTGTTCTGGAAGAAATATGTTTAGGATGATCGATGTATGCCAAGTACAAAATATTCACTAGCTAGTGAAAACAAAATCAAAACATCACTCACCTTTTCTTATGCTGTTTTCTTAAGAACAAGCTGTACAGAATACGATTATGCAACTTCTGTCACTCTCACCAGTTTCCACATATTAAACCAATGGATTATGAGATAGAGACCTGCAAGGATAAGCGTGTATAACCGATGAATGGATATTATGCCTATAAAACTTTTCAAACCTTTCAAAAATCACAAACACAATTTTTGCCAAGGTAACATTTCTGAATAAAAGCCAAGTCCCGTTGGGGGGAAAAAACAAGAAAACTGTTTGTGAAGCAATTTCTGAAGTTCCAGCATCTTTGCAGAACTGCTTTCCCTCAGAAATGAGCTGAGTACATGGTCTGTGTGTTTCAGGGTCATTCGCCATGGAAACGGTGGGGCAGGTCAGAAGGTGGTTGCATTAGCTGAGGAGGGCGCTGGCGGCTGTTTGTTGATTCTCCGATAGCGCTGACCTACCCCTAACCACCACACAGATCAATACTGCCTCCTTAAACTTTCATTTGGCCTCGTTTTGCTCCCACTCACCTCCAGTTGGATTCAATTAAAGGGCTACTTTTTCTTTTGAAGAAAACATGTTTTTTAATTAAATTTAGCTATATTGGCTTTATACACTGTCTCTGCAAGATGGCTTTGGTAAATTTACAAATAAATTAGCAAGGCTTGTGTTAAAAATGTGGGCAAATATGAGGTCAGCAAATTTCCAGTGTTGCTACAATTTCAGAGAAATTGTTTACAGAGAATGTGTGCAGGGAGTCCCTCCAACGCAGGAAAGCCTTTGAGAAGCTCCTTCCTGTCTCTACCTCCTCCTCAATGCACTTTTGTTTCTTCCTCTCTCTCCCCCTCGTTCTCACTTTCACTACTCGTAATCCCCGATGTTTCGTACAAGGTTACTATATTCATATTTGCAGGGCACGATTTCTGTGTGGGTGCTTGAACCTCTGATATGTGTCTCTCCATTCTGGGGTCACCCTTTTCCACTCCCCCACACAAGGAATCACCTCACCAAGAGATGTGTAAGTGGGTGGCTGCACTGAAACATCAGACTTCCAGAGAATAGAGGGCATGACAGGCCACGGCACTGCTTCCCAAATCTTGGTTTAAAAAGATCTTTATTATTCTTGCTAATACTGTTCATTGCAAAAAAAAAAAGCCAGCTGTGGAACTTTGTTGTCAAATTACTACTTAACCTTGAATTTATCTTTTTTGGATTTACAAAGTATGGTTTCCTTTTATGATTAGTCTGTCTCTACATTTACGCAGCTAGACACAAATATTTTTGCCATTCTTTGCCCCAAAATACATGTTTTAAATTAAGTGGCATGGATACTTTAACATGTGTCACAATCCCTTTACTGCCATAGGACTGTAACAGCAGATTGCCTCGGTGTGGCTCGGGTAGCAGACATAAACAGCCCCTATCATCTGTTCAGCTGTTACCTTTCATGGCAGTTAAATTGCCTCCCATCGTACCTAAAAGACAGTGTTTCAGAAGAGTATCACTCATCTTCTGATTATCACTGCCTTGCATTAATGTGTGATGCCATCAAAGCAATGACAATCTCGCTTTCAGTTTTACAAACTGAATGTTGACGAGACTCTAGTCAACTACACCTGACGGCATTTTCGGGTGAAGTGCAGCAGCGGCTTCTTCCCCTTCGCTTAAACAAACAGTGGACGATTAACTGCGTACGCGGGTGTGTTAGGAGTTAAAAGTATATCTTCTCGACAGAGCAAGGCTGTCATGGCCTTGGGAGGGCTCCGTCGCACCCGTGGCTGCGTGGAGCAGCAGCACAGGAAACGCGTCAAAGCGCAGAGAGCTAACTGGAACCAGATGTCTGAGGCTACCGGCCGGGGGATTCTCATTGTGGAACAAGCGCGTCAGCGGGGGAAGTTCACTTCCCCTGACTGTCTCTCTGTCTTGGCTTTTTATCTCTGTAATTTTGTTCTTTGCTTTTTTTTCTCTCTCTCTCTTTGGCGTTACTCTTTTTTTTCTTTTTTTTAGCTTTGGTTTTTCCTTGAATAACTTTAAATTGCTGCTGAGGGCAATTACTAATGAAACCAGTGATTTAGATTAAAAATATCAAGTCAAAGCAACATCTGATTTTTTTAAAAATGTAATTAAATGACAATAAATAAAGTAATATGTTCAGCACTGGATTTTACTTACAGCCACCTACCATATATTTATAGTAAATATATAAACAAGAATGGATTCAATAAGAGATTTCATAAAATAATGCAATGATCTCATAGCTTAGTTTAAAATTATGACGAATTTGGAAATTTTCTCTAGGAAAGCTTAATTAGAAATTGATAACTTGTTTTGTTGGAGATTATTCTAATTTTGATCTTTGGGATGCTAAGATGGTGAATTTAGAGCGTGTGGCCCCTTACAAGATGGAGTCTCAAACTGACATATACAAGTCGTTTTTTTTGCTGTTTTTAATCAATCTTTAAAATCTGAGTTACTTTAAACACCACAAGTGACAATAATATTGGTTTATAATCGCCAGCCATTTGCTAAAGATGACCAACAGAGGGAAGCCATGTTTATCTTTACCCTCAATAACTGGCTTTTACCTTTAGCACTAATCTAAGTGTTAACATTTATGACTGGCCATAACAAAACCAGGAACCAGTCTTCCTGGGAAAGTTATTTACAGATTCTATTGATGTTACGCTTTCCAGCACATAGAAATAAAACAAACACACAACAAAATAAAAGAAAAAAAAGATATGTCTGCATTAACATTGGCAGTCGGCAAACAAGAAAAGTATGAAAAACAGCTTGAAGTTTCTGTTTATTGCAGTTGTCTAGTCTTGCTACAGAGTTTTTGGGGTTTGACTTGGACTATTCTACTTAATTAATCTGGGTCAATCTAAATCAGCGATGCCCAATACATCAATCGATCGCGAGAGGATTGCGGGCCGATGCGCGGCATTAAAGGAAGTAGATGACCGCATCCATTCTTCCGTTTGTCTTTTGATTCGCATACCGGGCAGCAAACTGATGCGCACAAACATGCGCTAACTTAAAATTGTGCTCACACTTTTCAAGCTTGCGAGTTACTTATAAGATGACCAATCCTAGGCGATCTATCCCCCCCCCATCCCCCAAAAAAGCACAACACCTATTTATCTTATATTATTTAAATTATTTTGTATATTTTAATTGAATTTATATGTAATGTATAACACATAATAGTTTGTCTTGCATAACTGCATTAACTCACTGTGGAATGCCTGTGTTTCTCCCCGAGCACAAGCAGACGCACACAAGTCTATAGCCACATACATATATGTATATATGAAGATTTCAGGGGGGTTTGGTGCTGCTCCGGCCACTAGCTCCTCTAGCGCCGCCTCTGCTAAGAGAGACTGGGAGACGCAACGCCGTAGTTTGCTAAGGCGGCTAACGCAAAACTAACGTAGAGTTAGTTTGGTGGCGTGCGTAAATGCGCATCAGTTTGCTGCGTGGTATGTAAATCAAATGAGAAACGGACGGATTGAAACGGTCATCTACTTCCTTTAATGCTGTGTAATCGATTGCGATCTACGTATTGGGCACCCCTGCCCTGTAACATAAATTTGAGGAGGCTATTTAAGGCATTGTAATAATAGTTCTACGTCAGATTTGATGCTGTTGGTTTTCTGTATTGAAGCAGCTCTGTGAGTTTTCCTATGTCCTATTATACTGGCATCTCTCTTCATACTGGGAGATGTAGTTGGCCTCATTTCTCTGCCTGGGAGCATCACATGCCCTCCTCCACCCCATCCTGGTTTTTCTCTCACACACTGTAAGTACATACACGCACACACTCACAAAATTGTTTCTGCATGCATGGCACATTAATATATATGATCACGCATGCATTGCTAAGGCTGCAGTAGTCCAGCTGAGCCTCCAGTCTGCCCAGACTTGCTGAACCGCTGCTATTGCTCTGCCTCAGACTTTTTGGCAATGGCGGATTGCTCAATGTAGTCCACTCGGATTGTCCTGCAGTGACAATGATAAATATAAAGCTGAGGCACCTTGTAGCCAAACAATCACATAAACACAAACACTTGTGCATGTGGATGCAAGTTTATGACTATAATTTAAATACTCCATCGGTGTTTGGCCAGAGCATTTTTTTTGTGGACGCTTTGAGGTGAATTGACATAGCCTGCAGGTCCTGCATTGCTCCGGGTAAAAGCTGCTTTCAGCAGGCCGTTAGTCTTATCATCATATGTACACACATGCACACACACACAAGTGATGTCCCCTCTGACCCCGTCCGTTTCCTGCCCCTGGCTGATCTATTGGCTGATGCCTGCCCTGTGACGGTAGAGCGAGGGAGAGAGAAAGAGGAGGGGAAATGATAAAGAATGTGTGTGTGTGTTTGTGTGTGTGTGTGAAGGCCTGTCCCAGTGAATCGATATCCGTCTCGTATCCGTGAGCTGTGCCTGACCCCTGGTCGACCTTGCTCGGCGTTGGCAGTAAGAGTTTGTTTTTCGTTGGGGTCTGAAAACGTGAGAGGCACAATGAGTTTTGCCCCACGACTAAAAAAAGGACCAGGGGTTGGTGAGGAGTGTGAAAACTCCTCACTTAAGAGACAGTCTGAGGAAGCAGCAGTGGACCTTAAAGCTCTGAAAATAACAGGCATAGGTGTGGAGTTGCTGGTGATTTAGGTAAATTGAGGAACGAAATCATACCAACAATCTATTTTAAAAACTCTTTCCACAGTTCCTTACAATCTGGAAAAGGCTAACATTTTTTTTTACTGATTTTATTTTAACCTTTCCTATTACTTTAATATTAAATGTTCCTGTCAATACATCCGTATTAGTATCTGTTACGACTGACTACAGATTAATGTTAGTTTGGAAAACTGTCAAAATTAGATAAAAATATGTAGCAAGTTTGCAAGATAAGTCGCGGGTTAAAGCTTGCAGCTATATACTGTTTTCTTCTGTTTCTCAAAGCAAAAAGGAAAACGTTTAGTTTTATTTAAAACCTTGCATTACTGACCAAGTTGTGCTTATGAATGCGATTCTGAAAGTCCTCCTCAGTTTCTGTGCACGTGTGCATGCACGCATGCATGTGCCTTGATTTCTGAATCCAACTTGCCTTGACGTCAGCTCGCTAGTTAGACTCAGCCTTGCGTGTTGCTGTGTGCTGATAGAGGCTCCCAGGCTCAGCGAGGCTACTGGTGCTGGCCGCCGCCGGCATTAATTGAACCCTGCCGCGAAGGTAAGGGAGCGGAGGAGGAGGAGGCGGCTGTCAGCGAGAGAAAGAAAAAGGGGGGAAAAAAGAAGGGAAAAAATAACGCAGTGAGGGCGAAGTGCCCCTGGGGGGTTGGGTCCCTGCCTGCCTGCCTTGCCTGCCTTTCGTTCTCCAGCTCCCCCCCCCCCACCCCCGCCTAAATAGCCGTGCCGGCGCTTCAGGGCTTCCTGTGCCTTATCTGCTGATAATTGGGCACTGGAGCTCCACAGCTCACTTATGAAATATAGATTTCTGACGGAGGGAAAGGATTGTGGGGGGGGAGTAGAGTGTGTGCAGGCAGAGAAAAGCCCCTGGTCGTATCAGCTCTGCAGTGTTGCTCTGGCTCATTTAGCAAACACAACCCGGATAGTTATGGCGAAGGCCGCTGTGCTGAGCATGGCACGCTGTCTCACACAGCTGAAAGGTTATGCTTTGCTCCTAATGCTTGTTGTCACTACTGGGTTCAAAAAAACAATAAGACGTGTGAGTGATTGATTTGTAGTGTTAACAGAGGATGTAAAATCTTCAACAACTCTGACTTTTGCTGATTTTAACCTCTTAAAGTTGGCTACATAATGACCTACACTCCAGAGCAAACCAACTGTTGTTTTAAAGCTTGCTTTTAATTATCCAGCACGTGCAAAACTCAATGAATAGCTTTGCTTATGTATGATCTAATGATTTTGTGGTGTGAAATGTTGTTTTTATATGTGTTTTTTATGAGGACTCATGTTACTATCCTAGAGCAAGGTTAGGATGTTGTCTATAGTCTCCTGGGATCATTTTATTGTATTACAACAGAAAATTGTTGTGAGACCACATAGCTTTCTGGTCCAAACGTAACTTTTTCCTTCGCTTTTGGCAGTGCTGCTTTTTTACAGTTTAATCTAATTGGTTATCTTCTAAACTGATCTCGTTATACAGTAAATATGTGAATAACATTTTGTAAAGTAAATGAGTGGAGGATGTGGAATATCTTTGAACTCAACATGGGCGAGATTTATAAAGGTTCTCTTTGGTGATTGGATCAAGTACAGCTGGTAGTTTCTCTTTTGCACACTTGTTGACTTGGCCGAGACCCAGAAGATTGAGAAAGGCTAGGAAATGCAGTCAAGATGTGGAAGGATAATTGTACTTTTAGACAAGTTGTGAAAGTTTCTTTGAACCTATTTTTAAAGGACTACAGGTTCCAGGATCTTAAGTTAATTTCCACTGAGCTGTACAACACAGGTCGGTTTGGTAACTGTTCTGTCTGTTTTCATTGTAAAAGTGGCTCCTACAACCAACTTGACCCCTGGCTCTCCTTCAGCTCTATGTCTATAAAACAATGGTATAGTACGGGTAGGGAGGAGCTGCTGGCTTCACAAAACAAGGTACATTGATTGAGGATCAGAAAAAACACACTGCTTGTGACAGGAACAAGGCATACTGGCATGTTTGTTGTCGTGCTCGAATGATGCTAAGATAGGTGTCTGGATATAAACCCGTCGGTCCAGTGACATAATAAAACTGGAGGAAGAAAAACGCTCGGACAAAAAAATATTGCTCCGAACAACTCGGTGGAATAATTCATAGGTTTGTGGTCATTGGCATCCAGTTTACAAAAGAAGTGGAGCCAAGTTTACAATATGAGATCAAATGAAGCTTTTTTGGATGGTTGGTATAAACCATGAATTACAAAGGCTAATTCAAAATGCTATAACACCTTTCTCATTGTTCACAGTTAACGGTTAAGATTTACTCTGATGTGGACTGACCAGGTGCTTACAGGAATGAAACTCAGCCCCCGATGGTTGCAAAAATGAAGAAATGTGAGCTTTGAGTTGTTTAACTTTCCAGCAACAAAAAGGTAGTCTGAATGTTTCAAAATTGATTTTTAAATTGAAAAAGTAGACTAACCCTAACCTTCTGGCAAAAGCCAGTTCTTTAGCAAGAAATCAATCAGTTCAAGGGATTTTCACATATTCTGGAGTGAAGATGGACAAATAGCTACCCAAAATTGGAGCAGATCTTTTTCAACATTGAACATTTTGCTTCCTATGAGACCTCAACCAAATCTTTTAGTGGGTATATGTATATATCAAATAAATAAATGTATTCCTGAAGATTCATACCAGATAAAAAAATACTCCAGTAAATCCAAATATTTACAATTAACACAAGGAAGCTAGTATTAGTAAAAAATCAAATTTTATTAGTTTAAATAAATGGTTACACAGATGTGTATTTTTACAGAAATCATGTATGTCCATTTTAGGACATACATGGTACACCATTTGGCAACAAAGTATGCATTGATCATTTTCTTTGGCAACATCCTTTTTTCGTTTTGTCTTGGACAAAACGGTTTTGTTGGTCAATAGAAAACGCACCTCCCTGTGCTACGGGTCACCAAAATCCCTTTCAATTACAATTAGTACGGAGGCCCAGCGGCTGATTTATAGCCTTGTTTTCCTTCCCTCTTTTTCCTCTCAGATTAATCACATTCTTGTCAGACTGTGATCCTCCGTTCATCTTCCTGCTATGTCCGATGCCTCACAGTACGGTCTGCTTTGTTCTATTCACAGTCTATCGCTCTTCTTTCCTACTGTTTAGGCCTTAATTTTGTCCTTGGCATGTATCTGTCTGGAAAGGATACTCTTAATTTTTACAGCTTGGGTAACATTCACAGATGGAGAACTCATGTAACACTAGTAAACATAAATACGCCCAAAACTGTGGGTCAACGATTCATCCAGGAGGTCATAAAAGAGCCCAACTAAGATCTAAAATCCCGCAGGCGTCCAACATTAAATAAAGAAAGACTAGGCAAAAGTGTCATCCAAGGTAAAAACCATAGCTTACCAAAAGAACAACAAAGGATTGTCTTACATTTGCTAAGAACTACTTTGACTTTTGGGAAAATATACTACGGCCTGATGAGACTGATGAGATTTTTTTTGAACTAAAACAGCATATCATGAAAAATAACATCGGATAGGCAGTCCAACCTTGTGGTAGTTTAATTGTCTAATACTTACCATAATTTATGGTTACATAAATTCTGCTCTCTGCCAAAAATCCTGAAGCAAAATGTCATACCATCAGTTCGTGACCTTTTGAAGGGGTTAATACTTCGCCACAGCAGTGTACATTCAGGAAACATAAAAAACATCTAGCCGCCTGCTAGTCTGTCAACAGCCAGATAAACATGTGTTTTATATTTGTTAAAGCTGCTAGACATGCTCTACAGGCCAGAATAGAGGCCAGGTGTCGAAGTGGTTTGCCTTGACAGGGAAATTGTTATAAGTGACAAAACATGCTTATACTTCACCTGAAATTTGGTAACCATCAGTCTGGGAGTAGCCTGGTTTGGATAGTCTTGAAATGGTCTCTCTAGTACATTTGCACGTCTGAGTAATCCAGACAGACATTTTCACTGGTTTGACGTCCCAGCTCCATATCCCAATGCTCACCTTTTGTTTACATCATCCCAGACAGTTTCATGGATGTGGCGGCGACTCGCTTCGCTTCATACCATTGGATTTCTCATTGTTGTTCACCCTTTCACGTAACTCTAGTAGGCTCTGGTGTATGTTTGTGTAGGTCACGTTTGGGGGGTGGCGGTAAACTAACTTGTGTCACCGTCTAGCCACCGATGATACCTTTAGAGTCGAGCCTTTGACTCAGAGTGCCAATTAAAACAGAAGACGGTGTGCTATTTTGGACAGACAAAACATTGTTCTCAAAACTTCCTGAGTGGATCTCCTGCGGTGGCTGGGTGGTTTGAATTCACCAGCGCTTTGATTAAAATAAAAAAAAATCGGCAACTGTAGTAATAATTCCTAAAAACTGGAAAAAGTTTACCTAATCAGAAACAAATACAGAAGCTCCTTTTTTGCTAAAGTCACTAATGTACCTTTTTTTCTTGCCCACATTTCGGCTCTGTCAGAGGTCTGCCCTCATATCTCAGCCATGGTTTAACCCTCACCAAGTACCCTCTTTGAGCTGACCTACACCTGGACATGTCTCTTGATTAAATGAAAATAGTAAACGATGTGGCGGCTGCTGCAAAACTGTAAACATTCATCACTTTCACATTGTCTGTCGGAATCCGAAAAGATACAATGCAGATTTGTGGTATGGAGCGGAAATAGTTTGTGTTGTTGCACTACTGATTTTTCTGCATGGCAATTTTTTTTTGTAAATGTAAATACCATTCATGTGGTCACAAATTGGCGTTTCTTTTTTTTCATGAATTTTGCTTCCTTTTCGTTTAATAAATAACACAATTCGATAGACATTGTTTTCTTTGTAGGCACGAAGACGCTGCTTAATATTAATGGGGATGATAGATGAGGTCAAACACAATGTAGCCTGTTAAAAGAGTTAGGACTGGGGTGACTGTCCACCTTCCAGGAAACAAACCCTAATCTTCATTCCTCAAGAGACTGTGATCTGGTTGGTTTAGATGTGACTCTGCTGCAGCATAGGTGAAACAAACCCTCAGCATTTCATCAGATTTGTATACCGTCAAGTTTGAGTTAACCAAAGATATGTTGTCATATTCACAAAACTACAATTTCAACTATAAATCCTGAGCAAATGATAGAAAATTGTTGTAACTTTGTGAAATTGTTCAATGTACATGGATTTGTTGGCCAGGCACTAAAGAGACCACAACGTCTAGCCTTCTATTTGATTATTTTTTGTGGAAAAGAGATTTTAGACAGAGTTTGAATATGACCAAAAAACAGATAAATTGCAGCTTTGATCTCTGAAACTAAAATCCTTGGCCTCTTTCATGGAGCGCAGTAGCTCACTGCAAACCCGTCAGCATAAACATTAATCATAGCTGGCCTGTAACCTACAATAAAATCAGTGAATCCTCAATTTAAGTAACAGGATGTCCAAATCGCACTAGAGGCAATGATCAGTGGCATCCTCTCCATCTTTAAACATCAACCATCTGCCTGCTGCCTCAGTTTAAATTTCTGACTTGTACAACAGGATTGGACCTTTCTAGTCTTAAACCCACTGCATTGTTCCAGATGTCCACACCTGTCCACATCTGGTGTGATTTGTTCTGGGATGTTTTTGTTTTTTTTAAAATACATTTTACCTGATCTCTCAAAGACCTCGACGGCCTCTTTTCTTTCAACACCTGCCTGCTTGGGAGCTTCTGTCACACAGGAAGTGATGTTTCCCCTGTGCGCAAAGCACAGCGGAGAGAACCTGTAGGGTGAGCAGCAAAAACACTCAATGCCTAAGAAACTCTGCAAGGTGATGGATGGGTTTAGGGCAGATTGTGAGAAACAAATGTTCGCTCTCTTCACTTTTAAGTATTTATGAGGATCTTCCACCAGGACTGAACTTTTCTCGACTTGAGTGAACTCCGGCAAAAAACAAATTTCACTCGCTGGAGTGTTTAAGGTATTAATGGTTGGAACATTACGTTTAGTGAGTAGACATATTTTTTCTCTTTTTTAGATCAAAACAAGGAGACATGAGGTTCGACTGACGATTTATCTGATCCTGGCAGTTTTATATTCTTGCATCACTTTAGATATATTAACATTTTTATTCAGAGCATATCTTTCCTAGCAACACCAGTCTAATCAAACAGCCCATATTTATCTGCAGTTTTTAGCAGCCGTATCACAGCCCGGGCTGGTGCACATGAATCCTTTCCTTCGCTGTCATTCGCCCCCACACGTTCTCATCGACAAATGCATGAACATGAAGGCAGGCATCACACATACAGAATAAGCTACCCTGAGAGGGAGTGCTGT
>JAVLVB010000890.1:2879285-2896182 GCA_032876305.1 Orestias chungarensis | reverse complement strand
GGGGGGGGGGGGGGGGGGGGGGGGGCAGTGAGCTGTCGCAGTGGTGCCGTGGTTTCACCGTAACCCTCTGGAAGCGCTGGAGAAAATACAGCACACACACACACACACACACACGACTGCACGTATTTCCAGCTCTAGTCTGCTGCTTTTGATGAGAACTGTCAGAGAATGAAACAACATGGCTGCAAGCAAGAGACATAGAGTTGACAAACACACAGAAACATCCAGTTATCCTGTCTCACACGTTGGACTAAGAGTTATTTAAACTTTTTTATTACTTGGCCAGATAAAGTACTACTTCTTTACTTGAAATTGCTGGGAGAAAATAAGCGGATGCTGTTTGATTCTTGGATGATGAGAATAATGATATCTGAATAAATCAGAATAAACCAATATCTGATGGTAATATTGTTGTGGGCAATAACTGATATTAACCGATATTATAATCACCTCCATAGTCTTTCAGCATCTTGAAAAATATTATCACACCACTGACACTGCATCAATAAGTTCAGTTTAACACTAGTTAAACAAAATGGAAATAAATATCGGTTGTGAATATCGGCCCGGTTTACACATATATTAAAAAATGAAAAACTGCGCCTGTTGCCGATACAGGTTGACTGACCCCTGCTTACACTGCCGGGGACACCATGGTGGCACTATGTGTAATTTGCCAACAAACTGTTCTGACCTGAATCCCACGACGAAGCTATGGAGTATTTTGAACAGCAAAATGAAAGACACAAGACTTAACAATGCAAAGACCTGCAGAGTTGCCATCAAAGCAACCTGGGCTTCCAGGACCCCTCAGCAGAACCACACACTGATTACTTTAATGCCACCTCCATGCTACGCCTCATTGACGCAGTGATTCATGCAAAACGAGCCCCAACCAAATATTAATTGCATAAACCTTTCAGTAAAGGAGCAAACTTTACTGTAGGCTAAACATCCTTTTCTATTGGTCCTATAAACAACCAAAAAACTTGATGTATTTGAGTGTGTATAACAAGTTTTTTTTAAACTTTATTATTACAGTAAATTGTTCGAATATATTCCAGTTACTTGAGATTTACCTCTGTCACACATTGATGCATTGCTGTCTGTAATCCTAAAGTTGTTCCTGTAAGTGTTTATGGCTTAAATTTCATTCAGTTTGGTCAGATTTTAGATATGTGGGAAAACCACAGGGATTTTCCCTGTTTGTGGTAATGCCAACTACTGGCAAGTCCATAGAAAAGTACTCCTCTATATTTTTAGCTGTCCAACAGTAAAGGTTGCAAAAAACTATGCGTGCATCTGATAAATGACTCATAACTAAAAGTTTTACTAAGGTTTATATGTGTGGCACCTGGAAAGATTACTTCACCTTGAGCTGGTTGTAGACTTGAAAGTCCGAATCCTGACTTCTATGGCATTGTTGATGAATTTCTACGCTGGAACAGCGATCTGTATGTAGGTAGCACAGGAATTTGTCAAATATTTTGGCCTTCATTTACTTTTGCTAGATTAAGCGGCCAACAAATACGTTCGTCTTTTGCATTTTTAGGTATGCATCCAGGAACAACAACCGAACAGTGGGCCAGCTGTGGCATGTTTGAACCCTCCCCTCAATGCCTTATCAGATTCATTTAAGCCAATACAGGACCATATGTGGACTTGGGTTAGGTGTTGCCGACCCCGTGTGTGCTCTGTGCCCCGAGGGAGAGATCGGCCCGGGCGGCTTGCTAATTGAAATGTGTTGGCGACTCATTGACGTCTCGGCTCCAGTTTCAGGGCTATTTCGAACCGCAGTGCTGATTGCTGGTTTCACATCACACAGGGAGGGAGAAAAATAAAATCAATAGTAGCTGGGACAACTCGGGTTTATTCTTTGCAAGTAGACATTTATGCTTTCACAGAGGAGAGTATAATATTTATCATTTGTCATTTTCTCCCTGCAGATCAACAAGAACCGCACAATATTTCTGAACTTTAACGACTGATCAGTACAAAAAAAAATAAAAAATGTTTTAATCCAAATCTGGAAAGCTGATGTTGGGGAGGCTTACAACAGAAAGTAGTTGACTTTCTGGGAAAAACCTTTTGTTTCTTCTTACTTTTATTGGAATTAAAGAATATTATTCACGATCTGGCTAAAGTGAAGTCATGTATTAGAGCAATTGTAGATATTAGAGCTGAGCATCTAAAAAACTTAACATCGATAAAAATAAAGACAAAAATAAAGCATCTGATATTCTGATTTCAATAGTTACCTATTTTATTGCCATTGCATGATTTCCTAATATTGCAAAAGCCTAATGGAAAGTAGTAAAGTGAAAATAAATCCAGCATTTTTCAGCATGAATTTGAAATGTGTGGTGCTCTTTTCTTTCCCTATATTCTGATACCTCGTTATAAAATCTAGTGCAACCATTTTCTGTAGTAATCCAGCTTTTGTTTGAAGGCCTCAGAGCTAACATTAGTGAAGAAAACCAAGGAACACAGAAGTGTTAGGTTATTAAACAATAGATCAAGCTTTGAAGGTCGTACTGGACATCGGCGGAAATGAAAACAGTATAAAACAACAGCAAAAGTTGGAAACACTGACTGTTTCCCTTAACTGAGAGGCTGGACCGGGAGAGCATTAATTACAGAGGCAGCCAGTGGCAAATGTGGAGGAACTGCAGAGATCCAGAGCTCAGGTGGGAGAATGTGTTGACAGGAAAACTATTGCTTGTAAACAAATTTAAACTTTGGGTGACTGGCAGAAAGCCACAGTTTACCATAACCGCAAGGGGACACAGCTGATGCGTTGAACAAGAAGGATCTCTAATGTGATGAGACCAAAGTGTAACCTTTTAACAGAGACATGAATATCCTTTAAACTCACCTACACGCTGGTAACAACACATTTCTATACGTTTTGTTTCCCTTAGCCTCGCGTAGCTTATTATATAATTGTATCCTTGTCATTCTCTGTTGCCTCCTGTTTTATCACGTAGCATTATATTTATATGGGGAAAGTGCTGAAATGAAGACTAATTGATTGGATAGAGTTGATAAAAAGATAAATGAAACCAAACACTAAGATCTGAATGAGGCTGAAAATGACTTATGGCTGACTTGGTGGTTTCCTTCCAGCAGAACAATAAAACTAGATAAGCAGCCAGAGCTAAAGCGTGGGTTAAGTCGAGCCATCATGTTAGAATGGCCAAGTCAAAGTCCATGCTAAAATATAATCTTGGCAATACGCAAAAATGTATGTTCTTAGATGCTAATTGTCCAATTTGAATTCATTTCATGGGCAGAAAATGAAAGTCTTTAGATGTGCATTACACTTTCCAGATTTATGTTGGAAAACTCTGCATCATTTTTACTTCACTTAGTATTATAAGTGCTTCCAAATTTCTATCTGGCACATTTTGTAATGAACACCCTGTCTGCACCATTTGTAGAATCTCCACCATCAAGACTTTACGACATTGATCCTAATTTTGCTTGTGATCTGACCTGATATTCTCATAATGTTGTTAGTAAGGTTCATTTTTGTTTTGGGGTTTTACCCTTCCAGATGCCTAATTATTTATAAGACATACATAACGTACATATCCATAAGTTTTCATCATAGAGCTTTGTTTGGAATCAGTGAGCCGGATCTGTTGGAGGCTAATGTAGCCCACTATCTGGGCTTTGGCTGCTGGCGCTGCTACCCTTCAAACACAGAGAGAGCCCTTTGAAAAATGGATTGCGGAAGAGATAAGAAATAATTTATGTTCCTATCACTGCCTCGCACAAATATGGTGGGGAATACTGTGCCAATAACTCCCACAAACTCAGAGAGGCACGCTATCTTTTACTGCACAAATTATTAACGGCGCTTGGGAGGAAGGGGAGACGCTGTGCATTTTTTCTTTCTCGATAGACTTGGCTCATTGCTTGTTGAAGCCTGAAGTTCGCCACCACGCTTCACAACCAAAAAGATAAGGACCCCTGAACTGCACAGGGGGTTTAAATACAAAACGGCGTAAACAATAGTGTTCAATTTTTAATTCAGCCGCTTTAAAATTAAGCCGTAATGAGCCGAAAGTCTCATTTAAAACAGGAATAGAAGCTGTGCAGTCTTTATTACCGGTGTGTGCGTGCACTTGCAGTGTCGGTGTGCGTGAGCTAGGAATAAAAGGAGACGGTGGAGGGAGTCCGTAGGGGAGTTTTGAGGGAGGATACTCGGGGTCGGGTGTCCGCTCGCCTCTGTCGGCTGGCGTTGACAGCTACAGACGCTAGTCTAAAATGAGAATCCTCCTGAGCCGCCTGCCTGCCCATCCAGCAAGAAAATAAATCCCATGTGGAAGAGCCGCTGTGTGGGATCAGAGACAGCCGCCTGACCCCCCAGATCCACCGGGGGAGGCCAAGGGCGCCGACACGACAGCACCCCCCCTCCCCTTGCCCTCCCAGAGGCCCTCCTCCTCCCCTCCGGTTTAATGTTACGCTGCCTGCTTGCCAACTCTAAAATTCGAGAATATTGGTCCTGCTGTTTCAGCTCTAAAAGGGGTTTTCAAGACAAATTAACCTAATTTATTGGATTGTAAACACAGGAGATGGTCTTACCTGCGACTTACAGGTTTAGATTCAGTCAAAAATGTTTTGAAGCCTCCGTCTGAGGCAACATTAAAAGATTAACTGCTGTTTAAAAAAATTAAAATTAAATAAAAAACTGTCTGGTGGGCAATTATTAAAACACACTTTGGATTTTTTTTCTAGTCCTGTTTAGTACTACCACCAGATGGGTGGTTGTGAAATGCCAAAACTCAGGCTTATACAAAGACTCTGGCCTGAACTTCAACAATTTGATCCATATATCCCCCAATTTGATGTATTTCCCCGCGTTTGCAGACGAATATTACACTCAAGGCCCAGAGCCTGCATCCCCTGAAACGTTTTCTGAAATTAAATTCCACAAATTCCAGCTTTTGGAGAGGCGAACTCCCTTCAGGACCCCTGAGAAGTTTCATGTCTCGATAAAATAAAAATGAGTTGGCAGAGGTAGCTCCATTTTGAAGGTCCAGGCTAATACAGGACGTCTGGACTCGTCTAGCTGAGAAGTGAGTTGGGCGTCATAAATCCTTCCCTTTTTCCTCATCTTTTAGTTAATGTCATTCTTAAGGCTTTGTTATTACATCTTCACCGTCTGACACCCGAGCAAGGTCACACCTTCTGTGCTGTAAGTGGAGAATCCTCAGTAATATTCTCAGTCAGGCGGTCCGGTGGAGCCTGCAGGTGGTTTACTCTGTCTTCACACACTGAGCGTACAGGCGGGCTGCTGCACTTATGAATCATCCATGTGTTTAAGGTCAATGCAGACAAAATCAATGCAGGAAAGAAGACATCTGTGTGTCTTGATTGATTTACCGTGAGTGGCTGCATCGTCTCCATCAGACGTGCATGAATATGGTTTCGGAAGACACGTTATTGTGGCTTTCAATACAAATGACACAGTTAAACTTTTCAGTATGGATGAAATATATATTTGTACCAAGGTCATATGGTTTCAGTGCATTAAGGTTATTGTAATGTCACCAAAGAGCCGATTGTTGCAAATGATAGAACACAATGCATGTAGTTTTATTGTAATTGAAGTACCATGAACAAAAATGTTATTGTCTCCTTTTGTGAAATCAGGAATCCCTGAAAAAACACATTTGGATTTTCAGGCTTTTCAGGTTATATGCAGGCATATTTTTTAGAATCAGGAAATCAACACAAAGGAGGCTAGAAGATCCCAAAAAGCAACACAACATGATCTTATTTAAAGAAATTCAAGAACAAAACAGAAGCAAAGTCACTTCCATCCAACAGTCTGGAAAAAGGATTTCAAAGCCATATCTAAGGCTTTGGTACCCCAGTGAACGACATTGGGGGCCATTATTGACAACATGCAGGAAGCTTCAGTTTTGTTCTCTACTGTAAAATCGAGACGTATTAGACTCAGCTGTCAATACAGGACAATTTAGCTCAAGCTCATTTGAAATGTAGCAAAACAACAAATACAATATAAAGGTTCGGGGGCAGTTCGAAGAACTTGATCCAACTAAGATGGTTTGACTTAACACATTTTGGTTTATGCTTACAATAATTCTGCAAAGACGAGTAGGCTAAAGGTCAAGATTGTAATAAAAGACTCACAACCAGTCCTTGGTAGAGGTGAGACAACAAATCATCAAGTTTTCAGCAGTTACTTTATCACATAGACCCAGATTAGCATGGGTAGTGTTTCCTCCGTGGTAAATGAGACTAGCATGTTAAATCTGCATTTTTATTTATTCTGGTTAACTGTGTCTGACATCAAGATGTTACAAAAGGTGGAAATAAATCTGTGTCTCAAACTCAAGTTGTTTAATTTAGCAAATTAACAAAGTGAGGTTGGGTAGTAGGTAAACACTTACGCCGCAATTGTTTTTGACGTAATCGGGAAGCAGAGGTGGGCCAAGGCACACACAAACTAAGCTGTAGCTTTATTTTAAAGCAACACTAAATAAGTTTTAGTGTTGTTCGATTTTGGCGGCACTGTGGACAAAAGCGGAAGTGTTTTGCCTGAAGGAAGACTTCATTTCCCATGAGGACCAGGGCATATAGCGTCGTAAAATCCTGGTCTCCCGGTCCCCTGTAGTCTGCTCGCATTACATTTCATTTTCCTGTGGCTGTGTGAAAGATGAATAGCGAAGAGATAATGAATCTAATTGTGGCCAAACAATATCGTATGATGATGTTGAAAATAAGAAATGGGGGAAGTGACGTATGCCGTAAAGCAGTCAGCACGTTTGTAGTTGTTTTTGTGTGGCAGGGTTCCTGCCACCCTCCTCAAAGTTTGGTGCCGGTTATAGCAATACAGACCCCCTCTGGCCATGACAGGTGTAAGTTGACGTATAACCGCAAAAGTTATGAAAATATTTTATGAAGATTGATAAGTTACTTTAAACACAGTCCATAGGTCTGAAATGTTGAGATTTGCTAACTGAGAATAATACTATCAAACTTAATTAAATGTTGTTTTTTAATGTAATATTATAAAGGAAATGTAAAGTTTACTCTGTGCAAAAAAAATACGTTTATTGTTAAAATTACTGTTTTAACCTAGTCACAATATATAAATTTAGAATTAAAGAACAATAATTTATGTTGAGCCACTTAAAAGTTTGACTTAATCTGTGCTGAAAGACTGTCGTTGATGTTCTAAACAGGAATTACGGTCCCACATCAAATTCCCACTTAAGTCCCCATTCAACTTTTGACCGGCCCTGTTGGTGTTTGTTTAATAAACTTAACATATTCGATGGTTACTTCAATCCAAACTAGCCACTGTTGTTGTTTCTTGTCCTTTTCTTAACTTTAACCTCTTTGTGTGGGAAAGCTGCACCAGGCGTCTCGTCTGGCCTCTCAGCACCAACTCTCCCCTCCTTTAAGAGTTAATTACTCTCGCCGTGTCTCCGGCGGCGTCTGGCTGCGGATGACGGGGGAAGAGACGGAGACGCTTCCGTCTGTCCTGCCTTCCTCTCCCCCAGCAGGCCTGTCTTTCTGCGAGGCTGGCTCCAGGCTCCGGGGGTGGGCTCCGGCTCTCTGATGGTTTTCCAGTGAGTATTTGTCAGGTCAGACTGAGCACCGCCCGGCGGTCTCCGCTCCTCTCCCCGGGTTATTTATTACCTCTCTGCGCCGCCAGCAGCGCTGCGGCTGCAGGGCCGCTGCCAGCAGAGGCGGGGGCCCCTACAAGGGGGCTCCCGCTGGACGATGAGAAGGACGAATGCTGGAAGCCTGGATGTTGTTTTTCTCCTAACATAGTAAGAAGTATTGAAGGATTAATAATAAAAACAAGCAATATAGTGACATATGACTCATTAGTGGATACATTACTGTAAAAATATGAGATTTTACTTTTTTTCAATCTCTTTTTATTGACTTTATGATAAAAGATAATTTGTTTATTTAGTTAATTTAAATATTGTAAATACATCTATATAGGTCTATTAAAAACTTTTAGCAATAAAGTCATAGATAGGTGATAGAACTGGAACTGTCTGCCTCTACAATCATATTTAAAGTAAATGTGGACTCCTTAGTGTTTTTTATTACATGATCATTGAATTGTTATTATTTGTTTGTTTTGTTAAACTGTGCCGATAAAAACTATTCCCCCCTTTGGGTATTTTAACCTATTTTTTATTGCTTTTAAAAATCCTTCCTATCAACAAATGCATGATCACTTAAAATAAAATAAAAAAATTATATATATATATGTAAAATGTGTGATTACAATATTCACTCTCTTAAAAATGCCTCACCTAATTCAACAGAGGTCCACTAATTGGTGCTACTAGTTTCACAGTGAGTGAATTGGAAATGCCTGAGTCCAGAGAACGTGTCTCAATGATTGTATTATAAGGACACGTGTGTTTGCAAGGTTCATTCACTGGTTGATCAGTATTCCTGGCTACCATCACAGCATAAAAACCTAGTCACAGTCTGAGCAGATCAGAGAAAAGGTTATTATACAAATCAGAGAGATTGAAACAAAAAAAAATTACATGTGTCTGAAAGTCTACTAAATTTCACTTAAACCCATCAAGAGATGGAGTATAGCACAAATCTGCCTGGATCAGGCTGTTGTCACACAATGGAGCGTTCATTGAGACTATAGAGAGGCCAGTAAGACAACTATGACGACGCTGAAGCAGTTAGAGATGGGAGAGACTCTGCAGACAACAACAGTTGGCTGGGTTCTTCTCCAGTCAAGGCTTTATGGTAGAGTGGCAATGGGGAAGCCCCATTTGAAGTCCACTTGACTAGAGTTTGCCAATAGGGAGGTGGGAGACCATGGTCAAGAAGAAGAAAGTTAGTTAATTGGGTGAAACCAAAACGGAGCTACTTGGCCATCTGACAAGACGAAACGTTCTCAAGTTTCATGGCAGATTGTTAGTCGGATTTATTGTTTGATTATAACAGGTGAATACGCTTCACTGTTTGGTTGGAGTCCAAAGAAAAGCCTCCCCAAATCATGATGCTGCCACCACCATGCTTCACAGGTACATTGACAATGGCATGCAGTCTGATTTCTACCACATTCCTCTTTGTATTCAGGCCAGAGACTATCTATATGTGGTCTAATCACTATCAGGCAAGAACTACTTTGAATTGAGCACAGTAGAAATGTATTGCTGTTGTTAAAAGAATAGCACTGTTGACTTTCAGCAGAAAAATTATGGGTTTGACTCTGCATGGAGCAAGTATGCATCTCCTAGTAAATTTGGTGTGTTCTGTCAAGGTACTATGGCTTCCTCCCATAGGCTGCTATACCATGACTGTCATTGGTATAGCAGCAAATAGCAAGCAATGAAACTAAATCTGTTGGTTTATCACATTAAAACAGCTCAATAATACACTTTAAGATTTGTAGTTGTAAGGTGACATATTGTAAAGAATAAAAATAAATAACAGGTTTTGTCAGACAGTGGTAATTGAAACCTTTTCACCTCAGTAAAAGACAGGCAGTAAGATCTCAAATCGACGGGTCAGAGAAGAAGGCCTAAGAAGGTTAGTTAAAATATAAAAACGTTAAAATGTACAATGCTATTTAAAAACCATGTAATATATATAATAATATAACGATATAATCAAATCCCTGAGTGTTTGACTGAAATGTTGCAAACCTTCCAAGAATAATCTTCCTCTTTACTATAATATGGTTGTATGCTAACCTTGGGTTTTCCTCATTTGCTGTTGAACAGACGAACATACTCTGGTGAAGAGATAAGTAACAAATATGAAAGGTTACAGAAGGTTTCCCCGGTATGAAAAGCACTTTTTTTTCAAAGCCACACAGAATGCTGATGGAAAAAATTTACTCATTTAACGCTAACCAAATTCAATAAGATGTGAAAGCTGGAGTGTTGTCACTCTACAGGTTTGGGGAACCCCTCCACAACGAAGCCCCAGAGTGTGAGTCAGTGTTCAGGGAGCAGTGGTGGGCGTCGGTATGGGTGTCCCCTTTATGACTGGTTTCACCAGGGCTCTCCCGGCGGCGCCAACTCCAGCGCCAACGCACCCATCGACAAGGTTTCCATCGAGACATTTCGATGCGCCGAGGGCTGGTTTTGATGAACACAGAATCGGAGGGAGCTTCTCATCTGAAGCGTTGCGTTGCACTTCCTTGAAACGGCTTTGTAATCGCCTTGTATTCGCCCTAAATGTCAGCAGTTCAAGATTTATGTCAGCATCGCTGCTTGGTGCTCTTGACATGTGGCAGCTGACGTTATTGTCACTCTGAAAAATGTCACCTCTCGATTTCATTTGTTTTTACACTCTGTGCTCACTTTGGCTGCTTTTTTAAGACGAGCATTGAGAGCTCATCTTTGTTTTATCATCTTTTATTATAACTTTTTTCTCTGCTGTGTGTGTAAAATCTGCCTCGCTCTTCTCCTAATCCTCGTAAAACCACTAATTTCATTACATTCCCCTCAGACATCACAGCTCCGTCTGTCCAAGTGGAAACATGTCAGTTTAGCGTCTGCCGTCAGAGTGAGGTAGCCGCTGGCGTGTGTCCGTGGGCGTCTGCTGGGCGCTTGCCCGCCCTGGCTTTGGCTGCAGGCCTCGCACCAACTCCGGCCGCTCTCTGGACCCTGGTCGTTCTCATGCGCCGCTTCCGCCTGCGGTGTGTGGCGCGCCTCCTTCCTGTTTGTGTCAGAGGCAGTTTGGGCTGATTTATAAGGTCCTGACACACGGCGCTCCGGACCCCTCCTCTGCTGCTGGAATAGCTATTCCATGTGTCTGTGGTAGATCCACCTGGGTGGTTCTCAGCTGGATGGGGGTCAGATGTGGTTTTGCTTTGCAGCTCCAGGAGCTCAGAGGATCCTGCCCCACAGACGGCGTGGAGGGGAAAGAAAAAAGAAAAGCTCATTTAGAAGAATCTGGTTGCAGGCTTGTTCTCCGGTTTAAAGATACAGGTGTGCACAATTTACTAATTTGTCCACTTATTAGATCCACGAGATGCAAGCCTGGTATTTCTTTGGTGCTTTATAAAACTTAGAGCCTGTTGGCCGGAGACACACAACCACACAATCTTTTTCAGTTACTTTCTGTGTTAGTACTGGTGGTGCTTACAGTAGTTGCAAAAGTGAAAGCATAGATGGTTTGCAAAAAGGATTTTAAAAATAAAACCCTGCTGTAGAAGCTTTTATTCATTTTTTAGCAGCTTTGAACATCTGGAGCCCATTTTGTTTGCGTACAGATTATCTCGAGCTGATTAAATGGTTATCTGTCAGCAACAGTTGTCCAGGTTTGCTGCAGAGTCTTAGTTTAATTGACATGCGGACTTTGACTTGGCCAATCTAACATGCGACAATGCTTTTGTCTCTAGCATGTTTAGTTCTATAATCTCTAAGCAGCTTGTTTTCTCCTTGCTGCAGAAAAGTACTACCACAGAATAATGGTGCCACCACCATGTTTACACCCCTGTGGATGATATGTGTTGAGTAATCTCCAAAAGTTAAAATTAGATCGCGTCTGACCAGAAAAAAAAAACCCTTCTCCCTCCTGCTTTTATTTGTGAAAAATCTTCAGAAAAATATGGTTTTGCTTACACTTTACAGTTGTGCTGCTTTAAAATTGTTACATAAAACAAGCTGATGACGGGACTAGATTATAAACGTCATACCGTACAACAATCTGTGGCCTGTTTTCACCAACTCATTAATGCCGTTTATAAGTAAAACATCTGTATTTTTATGGCTGACATTCAACCTATTACGCCTTATTTCTGTTGTAGTGGAAACATGTTAAAACAACTTCTTAAAATGATGGTTTTAACATTTTGTGATCTCTACCCTGAGATCTGACTCGTTTTAAAGCCATTCATGTCCGCCATCTTCGACTGCAACAGCTGCTTAGTGCTGTGTGGTAACAAGAGACGAGGTGGAGTCGTCGTAGGTGAAGTATAACAAATAGACGGTTGCTTTCAGACAGAAGGACACGAGCCCAACCCACGCGTGTTTGAGCCGCCGCTGTGGGCGTTCACGGTGGCCGGTGGCATCTGTCGAGGAGCCCACCTGTCTGTCTCACCAGAGCCACTCGGAGGTTTGCACACATTCATCAGGAGACATGCATTTGAGATTCATTTAAAACTTTTTGGACTTAAGATAAATGTCATTTGAACAGTAGCATTGCAGCATTGTGGAGTCCAGTAACAAAAAACACTCTGGAGACGCAACCATTGTCTTCATCCAGTTGCGTTCTTTTAATTTAGGTACGACCAAATGAGCTGTTATCAAGTAATGTGTTTATTTTAAAAAACATATAAGTGAGTAGAGGCGAATCAAGCTGCGCCAAGATCCAGTAGAAAAGGGGCCACTGGTGGACCCTGAACATATTTGCTTTTCCCTAAGAGGGACAGTTTGGGGAAGATATTTGGACATAGTCGGGTGATCCAGGAGGAGAAGATTTCCAAACGCATAAAATGGTTTAGGAATAAGTAAAAGAACGCCAAGCCAAAGTCTTCCTGATTACATAAAACCAACAAGTACATCCAGCTATACATTTTCTTTAACTTCCCCGAACATTAACGTGATGTATGTATAGTTTGTGAGCTTTTATGCATGTCCACCTATAAGACAGATAAAACTTTATTTCACACGCTAAATTATGAAGTGTTGAAGTGAATAAAAATCCCACTATGAGTTAGCTGCAGCATAAACTGAGCTGGTTCTACCACATTTCACGCGATATTTCTCCTCACTAATACTGTATTAGATGAAAACTAAGAGTCGTTTTAAAAATGTGTTGAGTTCCTGGCAGGTTGTACTTCCTCATGCTCCCTATTCATGGTTCCTGCATGTCTTTTTTATTTCTTTTATTTTGCGTGTCGCTGAAGCGTCGTCCCTCGCAGCCCCCCCTCTCCGCCCTCCTTCCTTCCTGCGCCGCGCTCTCGCCAAGCCTCCGCTGTTTAAATGGGCCAAGTTGAGAAGCGGCGGAGAGCGCAAAATCTTGTTTGGTCTGGGTCTGTGAACTTCAGCGTGACTGCAGCAACACCCAGCAGTCTGGCATCTCAACAACTCCTTTTTTTTTTTATAAAAAAAAAAACAACAACTCAGTTTTTAATTGGTTAAGTAGAACTGTAATATAAAACTGGTCTAATATATCTCCCCCCCCCACACACTCCCCCTGGAAATAATCGGACCGGTTCCGTTTGTTCTAACCATAATAAGAGCTTTCGGGTTTGCCGTCAGATGTGATAGGAGGACCGTCTCTGGGCTGACCCGCTGTGAGTGGCTCAGGGCTTCACGGCATGTCAGGTATTAACAGAGCGGCTGAGATTAAATGTGGGAGGTAGGAGAGCTGCGAGCTGGAAACTACTGAATGGGAATCTATCCGGCAACTTCAGCAGAGCGCTCTCTCACGGCGACACGGGGGCACCTCTGCGTAAAGGCGAGCGGCGCGTCCTCCAGTCTGGCTCAGCCCCGCTTGCGCGCCAGCAGGACGCACGGCTTGGATCGGGCTCGCAGCCTCTCTCTCGCTCCTGACATGCCGGCCATCAAGAAGGAGCGGCTGGATGGCGACGACATGGCCCTGGCCGCCTTCAACCAGGCCGAGTACCTGGCGCCTTTAAACGCCGGCGCCATCCCGGTGGTGACCCCGCACCCGCCGCCCTACGAGCACCTCTTCGCCCATCACCACCGCGCGTACTTGGGGCTCCACGACGCGGCGCTGCACCAGCAGCACCTCCAGCACCACACGGACGACCTGATGCTGGAGAGGTTCTCCTCCATCCCGGACTTTCAGCCCTTCTTCGACAACGGGGAGCCGTGCATCGAGGTGGAGTGCGGGGAGAACAAGGCTCTGCTGTACATCAACAAGCTGTGCCAGGGCAGCAAGGGACCCTCGATCAAATACAGGGGCGAGTGGCTCACCCCCAACGAGTTCCAGTTTGTGAGCGGCCGGGAGACGGCCAAGGACTGGAAGCGCAGCATCAGACACAAAGGTAGGATCAGCAGCAACTTTCATTCATGTGTTGGTGTGGGGTAAAAACATATTTTTTATCTTTAAAAAAAAAAATCGAGTCCACTTTGCGTGGAGCGTGCCTGGGTTTGGAGTGAAAGGGTTACAGCCGTCAGTGCGTAAGGAGACGGATGGGAAAACGGCGCATGGGTAGCCTCCACACATAGACTCTGGTCTGCGGTCCTCTCCAGACCAGGGCACCAGAAAGGAGGACATAGGGACCAAATAAGAGACTCTGCGTTTGTAATTTACGTTTTTAACCTCTATATTGGGACGGATTGGTCAAGTTTACGCACTGTATGCTGGGTTTGGAGTAACTTTAGTGCATCTAATTGGCTTTAATAATTTGTTCTGGTGTTATTTTCTAGGCAAAATTCATTATTCTTGTTGCTTTTTAGATTTTAGCCCCTTTCCTTAACAATCCCCCAGAGGCAGGACATTAGGGTGTAGGTGTGTGTCTGTGTGTGTGTGTGTATGTGTGTGTGTGGGGGGGGGGGCGCCCCCATGTCCGAACTGGTTTCCTAATAGTTTGTTAGAGCAATTGCTGTGGACAGATGTCAGCGGTCTCTTTAGCAGCCGACACTGGAATGGATGCAGGTTCAGTTCTATCTAGAGGAGCTGTGATAAACCCAAACTGTTGCAAGCAAGTTTCGTGTTGTCCTATGAGACAAAGGTGGGACGTTGACCTGTAAACATCCACTGACGTCGTGTCTGTCCTCTTGGTTTTCAGGAAAAAGCCTCAAGACTCTTATGTCCAAAGGAATCTTACAGGTGCACCCTCCAATCTGTGACTGTCCGGGTTGCCGGATCTCATCTCCAGTGGTAAGAAGGCTGCGGCACCATCTCAGATGGTTATTCAACCTCATGATTTAAAAAAAAAAAAGTACTTGCTTGTTTTTATGCTGCTTTTATTTTGGATAAAGAAGGTGAAACGGTTTTTGAATGAGGGTCATACTGTCTCTTATGATGGAAAATCAATGTAGAACACTGAGAAAATGCGTTTAGTTTGAATTAAATACTTTTTTTCTGTTTCACTTTTCTAAGTTAGTTTTGTGGGACTGCTGCAGCATTTCTAGAACGTCTTCCTTATTCGACCTAATTGGATGTAAATGTGACTTTTGCTTTGAAATTAATTGCATTAAGATCAGATTCTATGTAATTTGATATATGGACAGGTTGATTAGATGAGTTGAAGGCTTGGCTGTACTTGTAAAGGTTTTTTGTACTCTTGTGTTGAATTGATTCTTTCACAGCTTAAAAAACCCATGATCATTCAAATCAGCTTCATAGGACATTATCATACCAGTAATGTTTTCATTTACTATTGTTAGAACTTTTGTCGTGGTCAACATTCATCCACGGTTGGCTCGCTTTAAACGTTGGACCAGTCGCTGTAGTGTTTTCTGTGTGAGCACATTTTCAAAGCCGTGTCTCTTTTACCCTTCATGGTGACGACCCCACAGGCTTGCATGTCAACTTTGATGCTAATTTCTCTCAGCGTGAACGTCGGATCGCTTTTCAACCCCCTTTTTGTGTCGGGATCCTCTTCATTTAAAGGCACTGAACTGCCAATTACCTCGCCGAGACGTTAGACGTATTGTTTGGGAAGACTCATTTCAGTCTGACTGGATCAGCTTCCTCCTCACCTGTCCGCCGTTGAACTCTTGTTTGCCTAGCTCTTTCCTCGGGGGCTTGGACCGGGGGCGCCGTGCCAAACCTTGAGGCCTTGCAGGTGTGTCACGATTATGGCATCACCGCACCGTTTTTTTTTTGTTCCTTCCTTCCTTGTGTGCGTCTGTGTGTCAGCTTTGAGCAAGCACGCCGTCAAATCTGTTCACACAGGTGCAGCCGGCTGTGAGCGTGTGTGTGTGTGTGTGCTTTTATCACCACGGAGCGCATCTGTCGTCGCTCCCAAGCACTAATCTTGAGGGAAGGGTGTAAGAGGCTTAGCGAGCTACTGAGCATGGCTACCGCTGATTATTGTGTGCGAGGCACGCAAGGCAAAGGCTTTTTTGATAAGCCGGAGGTGTTTGAGTGATATAGGTAAACTGGTGACATTTCTTTCAGCCCAGAACGGAGACCCACACCTTCAGGGAACGTTTTCTGCCAAAACAAGTTACACCGGGGGAGATTCTGAGCGTGCTCGGTTATGTTTAGGCTCATTACAGATTTGAGAGTGATTGGTTTTTCTTTGGCCTGCCACGGCTTGTGCAGTTCCACTTCAATTACAGCCGTGACGGAGGAAACTTGTTACTTACGTAAGCAGAGATATGAGAGCCTTAATGTTGTTGTTGTTGTAAGTTTTTTTTCTTCTTCTTCTCCCTCTCCTTGTGTGGTGCTGGAGCCTAAAGCCTAACCCACCATGTTAATAATATCCTCACACACACGCACACGTACCATTTCGTTCTATCTTCACAATCATCCTACGTCCAATCTTAACCTGAACTCAGTTAACGTCTGAACTCCCAACACAAAAGCAAGCTGTATGCTCTATAGGGGAGCAGGGGAGTTCTCACAACTTATGTTTCTGATGGAAAAATGGGGCTTACAAGGCGAGAAATGCTAAACCACGCATACACAGACTGGATCTGACCCACATGTTGGCAGGTACATGCGAGGCAGTGAGGGTTAGGCGGAGGAGGTGAGGCAGTGGGACTTGTATGGCCTGTACTGGCGTCTCTCCTCTCTCCCCGCTGACTGGCTCCCCTCAGGGCATGGCTGCAGCAGCAGCAGCACTCCCTCACTGATGAGCTCTCTTGCACACACACACACACACACACACACACACACACACACACACACACACACACACACACACACACACACACACACACACACACACACACACACACACACACACACACACACACACACACAC
>JAVLVB010000890.1:2855176-2875742 GCA_032876305.1 Orestias chungarensis | reverse complement strand
CACACACACACACACACACACACACACACACACACACACACACACACACACACACACACACACACACACACACACACACACACACACACACACACACACACAGATAGAAAGAATAAGGGAGGAAAGAAGCAGGAGGGAAGGGGGAGAGCAGGAGGCGCGCTTGCACGCCTGAATGCACCGGCACTGACCTCCTAGCGCTGAGCCGGCAGCCTCCCCTCCACCTCGCCGCCTCTCGCCCTCCTCTCCCTCAAACCAACCCCCCACCCCCCCGCCGCCTTGTGCCGCTCCACTGGGCTGCAACTGCCCGCTCGGCTCAGCGCGTGGGGGCTGAGTGTGCAAGGGAGCATGCGTGTTTGTGTGTGTCTGCGTGTGTGAATGCGTCCGTGTGTGTGCGAGGCGTGGGTCTCGGTCGCATGGCTGTTTGCCCTGCAGCGTTTTCTCACTTTTTTTCTCCCCTCTTCTTTCTCACACATGGCCTTCAACAGCCAAGTTTTGCCCATAGTCTGTACGCCACACACGACGCTATCCATTTTTACCTCATGAAGCTGATATATTGGTACGTGCTTGCTCGGTTGGCTAATTGTTGCATTTGTGAAGTAGCGCCTTTTGTTTTTAGAACACAAGGGAGCCCACTTAAAATATTTCAGCATCAAACTTGATTTTCACTGCCCCCTTAAACTACAGCGCTACGTATCTGCCTTTCATTTCAGGGGAGGTTCAATAGCGATAAATACCACTCCAGCATCACCCTTTTTTTATGCATCTGATATGGGTAAGATCAGTTTACGTAATATTGTGCGAAAAGTCGATATTTTAGTTTTATTTCTTTGGAAGAGGGGTTGTAAGCAGCAACAGGCCGCTAGACATTCAACCCTGTAGCTTAATTGTGCAATTTCAATGCAGGAAGTAGATGGTTGATGGATTGTGCTACAGTAGTAAAAAAAACAACCAAGAATCGAGCACTAATAAAAAATTATATTAGTAGTTCAAGTAAGCTTCCTTTGTTTTTGTTAAAGCGTAGAGTTTTGATGTATTTGTCCTATGGTTTATTTTCTGTACTTGCTCAGTTTAAAAGCTAATCACAAAGACAAAGGCACACAGGACAATTAATTTTGCACGCACACACTCCCACGTCAGAGTAATAAAGAGTCCACAATTTACCTTACGTGCTTTTTTTTGGATGTTGTGATAAATACCCTGAGAGAATCCATACATGCATAGGAAGAACATTCAAACTCCTAACAGGAAAACAACGCTGGAATGTTTTTTTTTTCTTCCTATAACGTAAAATAGCAAACAATGGCTAATACTAAGGAGTAAGATTAAAATTACTGTCCTTTAAGTTTATTAGACATATAAAAGACGCCATTTGGTTCTCGGGTACATTAGAAAATGGACCAACGGTAGCTAAGAAGCTGCTGTACGCCACCATCACGTTTTTGTTTGCTATTTTTTCCACCAGCTGTTTGCAGAGCGTGTTTATCTCGGCAAATGTATGTTTTGATTATAACCAAATGAGGCAGATTTAAAGGTTTTCCGTGGCTTTTATGGTATGGCCGTGCTCTTTTGCTTTCATTGTCTCCGATCGTTCACGAGTAGAACCATCCAGTTCAGCTCAGATCCCGGATGCCCACATTCTTCCAAGTTATCTAATGTTGCATATTGCATATCAAATAAACTTCATTATTGAGTTGCTGGGGGGAAATCTGTTTACATTGAACCTTGTTAATACTCAAGTCAAACTATTACTCAATTGGATTATTTGAAGAAGCAAGGTTATAACGGGTCAAGTTTGCCTCTTTATGTCCAAAAGCTCATAAAATATGAATCAGAACGGCTTTTCGCAGAAAGACGCACAATAATATCTTAACCAAATGTTGGATTTTGAAAAAAAAAAAGAAGGGAACTTGACCAAAGAAGAACTGGAGCTTTAGGTAGTGTTGGGTTTTACTCACGGAAAAGTAATAGTTTGTTTTGGCCCGGTTTCAAAGCTCTTAGGTTATTGCTGTAATGACCGCCTCGACTCTCTCTCCCGCCGTCCTCACGCTCCCTCCCTCCATCTCCATCCCTCGTCCTCCGCCCTCCCATTTCCCCCCAAGCGCTCGCACCAAGTCGGCCCGCCATCCTGCCTCCACACACGCACACACACACACACACACACACACACACACACACACACACACACACACACACACACACACACACACACACACACACACACACACAGGCGGTGAGCTAACGGCAGACAGGCGCGTGACTCATTAGGCATTCGTCCCCCAGGGAGATTGTGGGAGGGGGGGTGAGGCAGGCGGAGAGCGGCGCAGCTGCAGGAATGTCACGGGCAGCTACTGCAGTGTGCGTGTGTGGGTGTGTGCTTGCTCACGCTAGCTGGAGCCAGGAGCGGGCTGCTGCTACACCTTTCAGGAAATAACGCAAGGAGAAAGAGAGGGAGAGAGAGAATAAAAAAATAAAAAACACGCTCATTAGTTCACTTTTCCACCAAGAGCTCATTTAAAAGTCTGAAGAAAAATTTGAGGGGAAAGCTTATGATCTCTCTCTCTCTCCTCGAATAGAAACACGCTTGCTAGCCTGGCGTCTGTTGAGTTCTTTTTCAGTCTGAAAAAAAAGTATTTTGTCGCGCTTTAAATGTAAAATGACGCTTTGCAAACATCGCCGCAATAGACATGTGTTGTGTACGACTGTTTAGAGAAGAATACGCCTATCAATGTGAAGGTAACGAAGAACTGAAACACGTAACCCTATTTTTAATTTTCTGCAACCTTTGCTCTTGCCTGATGGGCCAGGCCTTCAATAAACTCCTCAAATGAGTAGCAATCCTAAACAGAACATATTAAACTGTGCCAACAATCTTTTCTAGTCATTTCAAAGTAGAGTCAGCAATGATTTTAAAACGTGAGTGCTTTAAAAACAAATATTTGGTACCTCATCATACATGTGAGGCTGCTTCTGCTTCCTTCCTGGAATCTTAAAAAAAATATTTGATTTTAGAGTCCTACACAGAGTTACAACATCTGCCTTAAGTTTTCTGTCTACTCAATTTCAATTCAATTTACTGCTACACACACAGTTTAAAAACAGGTCATCTCAAGGCAGGATAATCCTTTCTTTCCAATCATACATTTCAGTTGAGCCAATGTCAATTAGTGCATCAAGCTCTGTTCATTATTCAGATTTGTTTAACAGGTTTTACATTTAAGGAACAACATTAACCCAAAAGTGATTGATACGAGACTACAATAGTTTCCTCATTAGTACTGCTATAGTCATGTTTAGACGGTTTGTACAAAGACAGCATGCAGCCGCACTGCATCCATACATTATACGAACATAGAAGCTGTGGTGGAGACCTTTTATAATGAGAAACCTGCTTTGTTAGTTGAACTGATTTATTTGGGCTGCTTTGGAAGTTTATGCAGTTCTTAAAAAATAAAATCTTTTTTTTTACAGAATTCAGTTACTAAAACACTGAAATGTATAAGAATGTCTCATAAAGTATGCTGTAAAATTCCACCCTACAACAAATGAAGAGCAGCCTAAAGGGTTTGTATTTTAGATGATTCTGTCTCACGCCATGTCAGAGGCAGCATCTACAGCTATGTTGAAGTCTTTAGTAGCAACACTGTTTGGGAGGAGAACTGCAACAGCATATAAACCCTGTTGGACATCTTCTTTCCAAAATGGTACGAAGTCTAGGTTGAGAACAATGTTGATATTGTTTTCCGTTTATAAATACATATATACATTTTTAACACAGTGCCATGGAAAATGTTTTCAGTGCCAAAGGGAATTTTTCGGGGATGTACACTACAGTAAGGTCATGGGGTCATCTCATGGAAGTATAGTTACCTGGTCAGTAATCATTCTCGGTTGCATAGAATTATTTATTTCACCCTAGTTAATTTTTTCATCTCACATCCATTGTTGCATCACTGAATGTTTCTTTAATTTATCGGATCATTGGTGAGTTTTTGAAGATTGACTAAGCATCCTCTGCGGAGCTGCCTCAATTTTCGACACAACAATTTGAAAGGATTGACATTAGCTTTGATTTTTGCGTGTGTAACGCCAAATTTGCTCACTTAAATATTACATGTATTTTTCTACTACATACTTATACGGTGACCATGTTTGTCTGTTTTTGGGTGTTTAATGAAGGTTTTAAGATGATGAAAAGTTTAAAATACTTCTCATATTGATTTGTTATATATTTCCTGGTGCATATTCATATTTTAGATGGTAGTTTAATTGCTTTCGTTCTGCTCTTATAGGGCTGTTTGGATCAGGGTTATCAGTGTGTCTGCATGCATGTGCTTCTACAAGGATGTTTGTTTTTTTTCTTTCCGGCATCTAAACATGAAGCCCAGATATATTTCTTGGCTGCCTGACTGTCAGACTGAAAGCGTGGGAGGCAATATTCATAGAGGTGCTTTTAGTGGGACTTTTATGAGAGACTTTTTTCCATGGCTGAAAGAAGGTTGACCAAACACACACACACACACACAGCGAGGGTGCTCGGGCTCAGCCAGCTCCCCCGGTGTTTGCACATGCACATGCTCGGCGTTCTTCCTTCAAGCACGCCTGCGTGGGCCACCAGGGGTTTGTTCTGCTTCATGTTTTGTTTTCGGAGAGCCCTCCTCCGTGCTACGGAAGTGTTGCCGGAAGCAGTGGGAGCTCACCCCCGGTTCTGCGTCAGTGCCACTAAAGAAAGGATTGGGGCTTTCCGGGAGGAGGGAGGAAGGGATGGGGGCTGTCAGCCCTGGTATGTCACGGCCATGTGGGTGGTTGTCTCCGCGCACTCACATACACAGGCGCAGTCACGACTACTCTTAGAATAGCTGTTCTTGTGTGTGCCGCGTTGCCGGCTCGCTCTTAGTAAAACCCCCCCTGCTTTAAAGTTGAGCCGTAAGGAAACGAGAATAGGTGTGTGAGAGAGAGTTGGTCATGACAATGAGAGCAGAGTTGGCCTCCACCAGAAGTGCTCATTTTCTCAGACGGGATATTTTGTTCCTGTTTATAACTTCTGTCGTCCCATTTGGGCCGTAGCACTGTTCTCCCACGCCCTGGCATTGTGAGAAAGGACCCGTGGTGTCAAAAAAAAAAAAAGTCCCAAAGAAAAGTAAAACCAGTATCCTTAGATGCAGGAGTACAACTTATATATATATATATATAAAAAAGCCAGCAGGAGTTAAAAGGAAAGCAAGAAAAATCTCTTCTCTGGCAAGACAGAAAAAGGAAAGCAATGTGCAGAACCCTCTGGCCTGCACATCCTAGGGGATTTTTTCATCTTTCTCTGCTCCCCCAACTTGTTTTAATGTCTGCCATTTGAGATACTCTAGAGGGGCTGCACCTGTTTGCCTCTTGGCTACGATGTCCATCCCTCCTGCCCCCACCTGCCACTCAAGCTAGCGCGCCTCCTGGGATGGATGGATGGAGTGAGGAAGGAGTGGAGGAGTGTGGGGTTGCGTGTGGTGGAAAGGATAGCTGGAGGGCTCGAAGGCGTCCAGGAGCGAGAGCAGAGATGTAGGCACAGAGTGTGAAAGAGAATATAGTTTCCAATCCAAGTCCAGTCTCCCACACTGGACAAGGCGCTCCAACTTCGGAGTGTACTCTCTTTAATGTCCGACCCTCCACATTCTCCTTTATTTCTGTATGTTCTCTCATCTGCTCCCTCCTGCTGTACAAACCCACATCTGCTCGCCTTCTCTCCGGTGTTAGCTTGTCCTTTCAGCCCATTGTTCTTTTGCTCTTCTCCAATTTCTGACTCATTCTTCTTTACTCCCAGCATCACCCACTCCTCTCAGCCAAGTTTCTCCTCTGCTCCTCCTTTCTGAGCCTGTTCGCCTTTTTCTCCCTGACGGCACCGCAGTAATCTGCTGTGACCTCTTTAGGTCACGTTAAAGGTCAACCAGCTTTACTCTTGGACTCCCCTAGGGCCACACTCGTCTAAATCCCTTTTCTCTACATTCTGGCAGCTATGATCAAAACACTTAGCTCATAACCCTGATTATTTAATTTAAAGTACAGTACTATACTATTTTTAAACCATGCACGACTACTTCAAATATTCGATCAAAATACAATTTTCAACAAACATACATCTGTAATCTGGTACAATAATACAGCTAAATAAATACAGATTGGCATTTTTATTTAGAATCATTTTCCTAAGAAGTATTATTTAGTCTAAAATATCTTATTACTTTTTTGTTCAGGAACTCTTAACCTAAACATCGGGGGTTTAAAATAATCTTCATTTAGAATATTTGAATGCTAATGGTTTTGTACTTTTCGTGATTTTTGCGTTGGAACATTTTGTACCGACCATTTATTGACTGGTACTCGCCTTAAGGACATTTGGTACTGATAATTTAAAGTAATTTTAATTGATTCACTCATGGTGTGCTGTTTGGAGATTTGGCTTTATTATTCCAGTAAATAAAACATCCATCAGTTTTTTTTTTTTTTTTTTTATTCGGGTTCATCACATATCATATTGTCTAATTGCTGACTGGCTCGGACAAAAGTCTTGCCTAAAAACAATAAAAATGTAGTCTGATACAGAATTCTGAGAAACTGAATTAATATTAGATTAAATTAGCGTTAGATTTGAAGCATTTTTAGCTCCATAAATTATAGAAAATATGCAACTGGGGAAAAATAATCTAATTCAATCAAAAACCTTATACTACATTTTATGTATTATGGTAAAACTGCTTAGTTACAAATGGCCATTTGTAACAAAAACAAAATAAAAATAAAAATCATTCATAAAAATCTCATTTAAAATTTTACACTGTTTTTTTAAATGTGGACCTACATTTATAACTGCTTTTGTTACTTTTTCTATTTTTATGGATAAGATGAAGCCGTCTCCCTCTTTCTCTACCAACCTTGTGTCAACTGGTATTCACCCAAAGAACATCTCGACAGCTTTTTTGTCAACTATAAGAACATTAGCTGGTCTAATAAGGGATCTGAACTCCCTCAAAAAATAACCCTCTCACAGGTTTACCCAATATTATACAGTAACATTAAATGTATCCTTAAGATTTATACCTTTTCCACATGATCGCTGTCCGTTTGACAAAATCTGACAAAGTCTTATAAATGCTCTCAGTTATCCCCAGTTATTGGTTTGTATACCTAAATGTAAAAAATATTATTTTATGATGATAATTTATTGAACAAGAGTTTCCTAAGTGTTTCTTAGAGTCGTCATTAATATCTTCCTCAACTTTCTTCTGGTGTCTGATTTGCAGAACCGCGGACGCTTGGCAGAGAAACGCACCATCCCTCTTCCTCCCAACCGAGTGCCCAAGAAGGAACTGGCCTCGATTTTTAGCAGCGACGACAGCGAAGGCAGCGAGCGGGCCAGCGGGGATCATACTCACATCAAGCAGGAGGATGATTTGCATTACAGTATCATTAGAAAAAGGTAAGGCACCTCCAGGTCGAAAAACTTCGACCTTCTGTGAACAAGTTTTCTAAAGTTAGCATACATAGCAGCTGCTGTCTTTTTGAAGGACCTTTAGTGTCAGGAGCTTGTTTTGTATATTTTATAAAATTTATATAAATGAAAAGCAAGTGTCACTATTTATCTAAAATAATTACTTGTCCTCAGAGGTTTCCTGTACTGTCTTAAAGGGATGCCCCATCAGGATTTTGTTTGCCCCCGATACCGAGCTGAGTAATTTAGGAAAGTATGCATCTGCTGAAAATGAGTCACGCTGAAACTACAAACTATCACTATACAATCTGTTTTTGTGTTTTAATGGTGTGGCTCATAATTAATTGAACACTGATATTATCAATACCACAATGTCTGGTTTGCCTGAGTAAATGACAGCTGTGTTGTCCCAACCAGATTTTTCTTCAGCATGTCTTAATATGTTGTTCCAAAGAAAAATAACAATGTTAAGAAAACTAGAAAAATGTTTTGCTTATCACCTACAAGATGCATAACCTAATTATTAATATGAAATAGCTACAGCTACAATACTTCCTTTTCTAAAGTAGATTAGCTTACATTAGCATGGTTACTCTCTGGATAACTGTTTTGTAACATATTTCAGTGTAGTTGCAGATGGTGGTGCATGGATAAAACCTTACTGAAATTAGTATTTTCTAAGTAACTCAACCCAAAAATGTATTACCTTGTCTTGTGAGCTGCAGCAGCCAAAACAGTCATTCACTGTCAATGTAAAAGCTGAACCCCCCCCCCCCCAAAAAAAAATAAAATAAAAAATCCTATTCCTCTTAACAAAAGGACATAAAAACACTGTAATACAGTTTTTTAAGGTGGGGGCAGCTAGATCAAGAGTTTTAAAAACTAGCTTGGGTACGTTTTACACGTCTTTAATCATAAATATGTTTACATTTTTGATCAGCGTTCATTTCAGACTCACTTGCAAATGCAAGCAGGCGTATTTTCAGACAGAGAGCTGTGCATGGACCGGCTATTAAAAGCTGGACGTTTTAGACTGTTCTGCTTGTTTGGTAATGCTGCTGCTTTTTAAAGCAACACTAAGTAACTTTTCAAACCTTCATTAAAAAAAAAAAGTCATAACTTCTGGGATTTTACGTAGACGTACAGCTCAATGAATGACACCTCTGTCATGGCCTAAGGGGGTCCGTATCGCTTTAACGGGCAATAAGAAACATTGAGGTGGGTGGCAGGAACCCTGCCACACAAAAAAACTACAAATGAGCTGACTGCTTTACATCATATGCCACTTCCCCTGTTTATTATTTTCAACATCATCATATGACAATTAGATTCATTACCTCATTGCTATTCATTCTTCACACAGCCACTGGAAACAAATGTACTTCAATCCAACTAAAGGGAACCGGGAGATTAGGATTTTACGACACTATGCGCTGGTAAAATGCAGTGTTCCCTCAGCCAAAACACTACCACCTTTTTCAACAGTGGCCGCCAAAATCGACCCATTTTTTTGCTTGCTTTCTCCTGGCTTCATCTTATGTAGAACGTTGATGATCTGCATGTTGATTGGAGGTGTTGGTTAGGACAGAGTTATTAGTATTGTTTACCTTTGTCTTTTTTATTTTGTTTGGCTTTTATTTATTTTACATGGTTTAAAGACATGTAATTGTATATTAATTGTAGTATTAACTCGTAGCTTTTATGTAATTCATCTCTATCCGCTGAAACTTTACCCAGTGCAGCAGAAAGAGTTTGTTTCTATTTGAAAAGAGAAAACCCCATACTCATCAAAGACCTGCTTGAGAGTGAAAGTTAGATGTTCAAACTCACACAGTTAGCTAAAACGGCTGGGATTACTTTTCTTTTTGATTTTTTTTCCTCAATATTTCCAGTTACCATGTGGATTTTTCTGCTCGCTTTGCATCTGTGTAAACTTTTTTTTTTTTTTTTGTACGAGATATATTTGTTAGTTATTATACTCAATACGTTCCTTGATGAACTCAGAAAGTCCCCCGCTGCATCTCACACATCTTGTGCAACCTCATTATGAACAAGGGGAGCTTTTTCTTGTCTTGAGGCTTGCGTGTGACGCGGTGGACAGCACAGCAACTATGAAGCTTTAAATGGATCCACTAACCTCGTTAAAGAGGGCCTCCCCTCCCCCTGACACTTGTGCCGCTGGCGTGTTAAGATGATAATGAATTTAAAGAACACTTATGACTAATACATCAGGTTTTTACCCTTTTGAAAGGCGGCGGACATGCTGGAGCCGCAGCTCCGGTCTGTTGTTGGCATCTGTCTGGGCCAGGCTTTATTCCTCCAATGTGGGTCTGGACAAACAGGATAATGGGATGTCCAATCATGAAAATGTGATTTCCATTGACCACAGCTTCGTAAGTGAGTCGTAGAAGGGTCTTAACAAATTGGATTTGGTCAATGGATGTGAAAAATACAGGGCCTCTGTGTACATGTGTCAGCGTATCTGCGCCGTCTCTTCCTCACATCATCGAGGCTGACGGTAGGTCTGTCACACCCACTCAGCTGTAACAACTTGTCCACTGTTACTGTGCTGTATTACATACATCAGATCTGTCATGGTAATTTTATGTTCCTAACTCAGAAACTGATCTTTAGCGCTGCTTTGGAGTGCTCCCTCCAATCTTGGTTTTTATTAAACTTCAGAGTTAGCGGTGAGAATCGAAGATGTCTTGTCTGATTAGTCAGCATAACACGCATTTGAATTAGTTATTATTATTTATTCTTTTAGATGACTTGTTAAAGATTTTATACATTTATCCCTCAATAAATTTGAGCTTCATTCTTTTAAATAGTACAATCCACCAGATAGTCGGTTAAGGTATTCAGTTCTTTATTAAAGCTTTTGAGGGAACAACCTCACATATCACAACGATGTCTCACTATCAGTTAATTTACCCACTCCTACTTGTGCCATCCACAGATTTGATCTTTATGGCAGCATGTCCAGAAGAAAGCAATTAAAAGTCTTGTTTTCTGTTTGGCAGATATGTAAGAAGGTTCTCTGGTCAGATGAGACCAAATTGACCTTTTTTTTATCTCATCATGTTTTGTGGGAGGTTTTCTTCTGGTCTGGCACAAGGAATCTAGTCAGTCTATCTGAACATAGATGGAGCTAAAAACAAGTTAATCTGGGAAGGAAACATGTTGGAGGTGAGAAAAACAAAAATTCACCTCCCATAAACATAGAGCAGTAGCTGCCGAGATTGGTTGAGAATAAAGCATAATCATGAGTTGGAATGGCCTAGTCAAAGTCCAGACCAAAATCCAACTGATGATCTGTGGTAAGAGATGAAAACTTATGTATTTTTTTATTGTGCTATTACAGATTAATATAAACTTTAAGAGCTGTTTTTGAACGTCTTGGTGTGGATTGGCTGTAGTCAAAGGAAGTATTGACCTTTAGGTTTAAAACGTGTTAAATCAAGTTACCAGTTCTTAGAGTCTAAAATGGTAAATATTAAACATTACTTCCTTCTTCCTGCCATCATAGTTTCTTCGGTTCTTGTAGCAATGAAACACAGTTGTGGGTTGAATTTTATGCTTGCAGAATGGACATTGGACATCCGCTCCAGGGCGGAAGAAAATCTTTTTTAGAGTTTGTTTCAGTCTTCATGTTTATCTGGCAGCCACTGATTGTGCCTACCTTCCTGTCTGCACCCAGTAAAAATTATTTTTAACTCTCACACATCTGGATATTTTTTTGTTTGTCAGATACTGAAACAACCACAGGTTGAATTCGACCAAACCTCAAAATGTTTTCACTTGAGTTAAAAAGGCTTCAGTGGAAAGCAATAACCGAATGATGATGCACAGAAGAGAACAGGAAGACTTTATCGGTATTCTGCGTCTAGTAACTTCATGCCTTGTTTCTGTCAGAGCAGGTGATCTTTTCTGCTTCCCTGCACAAAATCAGATTCTTTCATGGAGAAGGATTGAGTCCTACTCCTCTGACAGAAAACAAAGCAACAGACGAACAGATAGCATACATTCTGTCTCTGATCGGTTTGACATTTTGTCCACCGGATTTATCGAACCGTGCCATTACCTGATGTCAGTCAGGGGTTGTGGACAGCGAGATATTACTGGAAATGGCTCGGCCCCCAAAGTGCTAATTAGAGAGCTCTGAGATTTTATGGCGTTTTAGCAGAGCTTTGTACTTTAAAACACGTTGGCCTTGTTTGCATGCATTCACCATGGAAACACGGTCAATGCATGTTAGCTGCTTATTGGGTCTTGGCTACCAGTAAAATAATCATTATTTCCACACAGAACTGTCCTGTTTTAGAAACACTTACTGTAAGAAAGGCGTACATAGAGGTTATCAGCCACCTGTCTTCCTAACATAATCTTAAGAATCAGGTAAAGCTCAAATTTGTGGAAATGCGTCGGATCAAATGTTGCTTAAACAGGAAGATCTCTTAATATTAGCAAAAATATATTGTAAGGCTTATATCCCTCCATAAATTAAACTCTGAGGAGCTCCAGTCCAACACGGCAGCATTGCGGTATATTCTATTTCAATATATTTTTCTCTTATTTTCTCTCTTGGCTGCTCTACTGACCTCATGTCAGCCTGTACAGCAGAAGAACAACCGGGAAAAGTGTAGCTGGGCCTACTTTTACTTATTTATATATCAATCCCTGTATTTATTCATTAACTTGTCTGCTCACCGTTGATTCTCTTTTGATTCAGTGACGAGGAGCGTGACAGCTGCGCTTGCATTTGCTAACAGGAACCAGACAAACATTTAAAAACAAACAAAACACGTCCTGCTTTATACACGTCGTGGTGTTATATTGCTGCAAAGGTAGCCATGTCCGAGCCTCTCCCTGCTCTGCTCTGTTGAATATTACATCTCGCCTGGCTGTATTCGATTGTTGCTGCGGGGCCACCTGCACCGTTTGGAGCAGCCTGTGTGCTCAGGCTGTTGTCTCCGGCAAATCTCTAGGCACCAGATGTTACGCAACTCTCACAGCCCAATCCTCTGTCTCCTCCGTTTTCCTTTCTCCTTGCACACCCTCACATCCCCGCTGTCTGGCTGTCAGCGCCTTACCAGTGTTGGTGTGAGACATGGCGTCAGGGTGCCGGGCTGCCAGCCTCTGCCAGCTCAAACTGTGACCTCCAGCTCGGCTGCCTCAGCTTCGTGTGCCAATGCCACAGTGGGGCACTACTGTGCATTTATATTATGTATTTTCATGTTGCTTAGGCTGGTTTTTATTGTTGTGTGCTTTTAATGAAGGAAGCATCGCGTTTAGAAGAAAAGAAGAATTTTCGTTACCGTATTTTCAGGTTAAGACACAAACATAAAGGAAACAAACCTACACGGAAGTAACTGAGGAGTTTAAGGAGAAATACGGATGCCAGCTTTTCAAAAATCATCCAGTGTGGGATTTTTTCCCAGGAGGGTTGGTAAGATTTCATCAATCCAAACAATATTTTCCTTGCAGAATATTCCTAAAGTTTATGGTTGTCTTGTGTTGTCCTGATTTGGATTTCCCAGAACCCAAAATAAAGACTCATTTGTGATGAGGCTACAAGCGTCCTTTTCATATCCTGTAAGACGTGCGTCTGAAAGTTGAACTTTTAACGTTTAGGAAGTCGTTGTTGTTTCCGCTAATGTTTTATCATATTCTTGTAAACAATGCAGGATTCAAATTTAAAGTTCCTGTTTTGTGTTGCGTTCTGTTCGTTAAATTGAAAGCACCAAGAATATGGTTTGGTGTTTGCTGTTATGTGTGAATGTAACATTTTAACTTCATTGATATTTTTCAAACTGACTGATTTTACCTCTTAATGAGTGGATCTAGGGTTGTCACGGTGTTGGTTAGCTCTCATGTTTTGCTGTAACAAGGCCCTGAATATGTTGGGTTTGAATATTGAATTAAGGCTTTCTTTGAAGTTTGCCTGTTCTCCCAGTGTATGTTCAGGTTCTTTCAAAACCACCTAAATAGGTGAAATGGATATTGTAAATCACTCTTATGTTTGAGTTTGCCTTTTAGTTGCCCACTGTTGTACTGGTAACCTATTTAGATAGATATAGATAGATAGACAGATGACTAAATGCAGCTACTATGTACTAGAACAGATTTCAAAGGTAGTAGGATGATCAAATCAACCTGAGTTCAGCTTTGATCAGTGATGTTGAACAGAAGTTAAATCCGGGACAGATTTTTGAGTGTCGCCATGTATTTGTCTCGTCTGTTTCTGGGGTCAGCGTCTCTGCTCTGTGCGCGCTGATGAAATGGCCGGTATTGACCAGTTTGGGGATGAGCCGAGGATGAGATGATTGTCTCCGGCGTGCACCCGGTTGATAAGGAGGCAGCTCATGTCCTTCTTAGCTATCAGGTCCAATAGCCTCTATATAACCCCGTCTATCCTTTCCGAGGCCCCCGTCCTTCCCAGTTTACCGCGGCTTCGGAAGCTCCTTAGGGAACGCTGACTCAGGTGGCTGGGTTTTAAACCGCATCCCCTGCCCCCTCTCCATCTTCCATGAGTCGAGTATGACCTTGTCACCACTCACAGGAATGGAGGAGGGAGGGCAGAGGTGGGTGGGGATCAGGCTAAGCCCTCATTAGCCCAAGCTGAGGCGGGACAGCTCAAGAGAGGTGCACTAATTACCTAACTAACAATGTCCTTGGCGTTCATGGCTTCCAGGAGCCACTTCGCCACAGGATAATAACCCCGTCACCTCTCTGAGAAGTTCAGGAGGGCATTATCATGATCACTTTAAATGATGGACAGAGACTGCTGTTATAAACCAGCTATATGACTGATTGATTTGGCTGCGGTTTCTCGGAGTGGTGCGTTTGACGTGTGTGGAGAACATGCTTTTCCGCTGGAGTCCCCCGGCTGAAACATTGTTGTTTGACTTTTAACAAACCGTCCTTATATCTCATTTTCCGTTTGAAGAAAATCACGGGGCTCTCAGACACAGATAGCTACCAATTTTAGCAAGTTACACCCTAAAAACAAAGTCTGTAATTAGTTGAAAAGTCCAATCAAGCGTCTCCTTGCCTAGCAACCAGCGGGCGGCTGTTTTGTCTGGAGCTGTTTTCTGAGTCACCGGCTCTCTCTGACTGAGAGGTGACTGGTGAGGCCAGCGTGACGCCCTCAGCACTACCCTTCAGCTCTCCTGTTAGTGTGTGGAAAACAGCCTGGCGACCAAAAGCCTGACATTACAGCGTGAGCCTGTAATCATGGGACTGTAAAAAAACCCGAATCCAGCAGCCGCAAACGGTGTGGCCTCGTCACGGCGGTGTTAGCTAAGAACTGTATGCCGCTTCATCCCGTTAAACCGTGCTTACAGTGTCACACCAGACCCCCTTTAAAGACGATTGTGCTTTTAGTAAGGAGACCAAACACTGAAATGAGATTTAGTCGATTTTTCTTTTAAATATAAATGCAGCATGGCTGGTGTTCATTATCTAGAAAGAACAAAATGTGGCAATGCTATCTATGTGAACACCTTACTTTGCAAAAAGCATTCATATTTTCCTTATCTGATGCTGTTACAACCAAAAGCGTCAATTTATTATAGGGATTTTATGTGATAGAGTTACACATAATGGTACATAACTGTAAAGTGAAAGAAAATTATACATTGTTTTCAAATACTTTTGTGTCCTCCAGAGTCAATACTAGTTGAAACAACTTTCAAAGCAATTACAGAAGGACTTCTTTCTACCAGCTTTCCACATCTCAAGGCAGATTTGTTTTCCCCACCGATTCTTGTTTCACAAAAAAAAAAAGATAACAAGATATGTCATGTCGCATTAAGAGATTATTCAAGAACACAAGAGCTGCACAATATCTAGAACTGCAGTCATGAAGTCTTTGGTAAAATTGATAAGATTGATAAAACATTAGTCAAGTTTTGGTAAAAGAATCAACCACAGTAAACATCAATTTTAAAGTCTTACTACATATTATGAACTAAATTACGGTCTAGACTTTGACTGGGCCATTTTAATACATACATAAACCTCGATCTAAAACTTTATTCTAACTCTGGTTGTGGGTTTATCAGAGTCATTCTCCTGCTGGAAAGTGAACCCCCACCCCAGTCTGAAGTCTTTAGCTGCTTCTAACAGGTTTTCTTCTAGTAGTCCTTTTTACATACACATCAAGCCATCAACTCTGACCAGCTTGATCGTGGCAAGATGCCATCGGCAGCATGTTTCACCCAATGGTTATTCTGTTGACAGGTTCACCCAGCTCTGCAGCTCCTCCAGAGTTAACATGAGCCTTTTGGCTGATGGGGTTTTGTTTTTGAATAAATGGACTGAACTGGGATTTTTACATGTTGTTTTATAAGCCAACTGTGCTTTAAACGTGTCCACCGTGTTCACCCTGATCTGTCTGTCCAATTGTTCCTATTGTTCCTTCACAGGACAGCTGTATTTAGTACGCTCTACTTGTTACGGGATTTCTAAAAACAGTTAATTTTTTGTCAGTGGCATCACAATAAAGTTGTGTGAATACAAAGGGACAACATTGGTTTTTATAATTTTCTGTTGAAAAAATAAGTTTTGGTTTCTGTTCTACTTCACTAAATTATGTTTATAATTTAGCTAAATCTTTGTGTCTGTCTGTCACATATGTTTGCAAAGGAGTAAGCTGAAGTCTTTGGTTTTCTAGCATGAAATTTTTTATTATATGTTTGAGGGGTATGAACCGTTTGCAAGGAAATGTAGCAGTAGAGAATATTTAGACCATAAACCGTGGTTTATTCAGCTCTGAAGCTCTTCCGTAGAGATTTTTTGCTTCAACAGCGACTACTTATATTCCAGGGCTGCCATACGCCCCTCAAATGCTAAGCACCAATTTCCTATGATTATACCATTTTAATGCAATCAGGATGGTAATCAGATTGCAAATGAAACGCCTCCATGGTGCAGTTGTGTGAGGAGGAGTTTATAAAAAACGGCAAATAGGAAATTTAGGAGGACACAGCTCCAATAAAGGTTGAGATTCTAACCTTTGCAAACCGTCTGCCCGATTCTACTTGGAGCTGAACGTCACAACTTGGTCCTCCTGGAAACATTTTGTATGAAGGACCTCATTTTAAGGTCTAAACTAACATTGTGTAGCTCTATCATCAGCATCTTTACTACTAAATCATCAATAATTATTAGATAAAACATTAGTTGCACGGGATCAACATGCGTCCAGCTTGATGACGGCTTCTTAGAGTATTTATTTGCCAAATTTCTGTGAAGCAGCCATAAGTAGCTGTGGTTTTAAAAAGAGCCATATTAACGTTTTAAGCTGCTAAACTACTTATGAGTTGTGAATATGTTCATTAATACATCTTAGTGCGTAACATGAGCAGGGATGAGACCTGAAAGTGCTTGATACAGTAGTCTGTCAGAGTGCATTACAGACCTCAGAGCTAAGAGGCAGCTGACAGAACAGCCACCTGTAGTTGCAGAGTGTCGGTTTAATGTAGCACCGCTTTTTCAGAGTGAGGGACTTGGGCAAATTTGTACAAATGAACGTGTTTCTCCTTTTTTTTTTTGTTAACCGGTTAGGTTTGTAAGGTTTGGTTATGTTTGTAGCTGGCGTCTCACACAGGCTGTCTCCTCCTGTCTTGTGTTCGTTGCAGTCGGGACGGCGACCTCTCTGCAATTATCTCCAACCTGCACAACACCAGACAGCACGGTATGCCCGAAGAGCAGTCAGCCTCTGACCACAGCGCCAGTACTCGACACACAGGTAGGAAAGCCACACTCTGCCATCATCCTCCTGCTTTCTGTCCTCTTTTCTAGCCTCCTCTCTAACTTTGCGTCTAGCTTTGTGATATGTGCCACATTTACAACCCCTGTTGCGCATGTATACGGTCCCTTTTCTGTAATTAAGACTAATTTGTTCAGCTGAGAGACCTGATGATAAGCTTATTACTCCTTCCTAAAGGTCGCTGTTAAGTTGCTCGCCTAATGTTCTTCACAGATTCTCTGCCGCACCCCAGGATTTCATGCTAAAGCCCCATGTTTTTAAATTGCTTCAGAATAAATAGCTTTGTATGCTTTTAATCTGGTTTCATCTGAGCCCAGAAACCGTAGTTTGTGTGTGTGTGTCAGGCTAGGAGCTTTTCTTGCAGCTTACACACAGGACACAGACTGCATTTAATTACAGCTATTCGTAAAGTAACCTGTGTGAGGCTTTCAACGGTCACTGTTCTATAGTCAGAGCTGGGTGTTGCTGTCACATTTTGACTAGCGTGTGTCTTCCTGGTTGATTTAAAAAAATATATATCATACCTTGATAGCTTCAAAGTTACTTCTATAAATAGTATTAATAATGTGTTTTATTTGTTAGCCCGAATTTCAATGCACCAATTTCAATAAAAATGCCTATTTGAACAGACTTGTTTTGAGTTGTGATTAGTAAGTCAATTAGAGAGTCAATATCTAACCAATAATTTCAAATTCGTACTCCAGATGCTATACAGCACATTTAAATCTGTGTGTTTTTATTTAGTTATCCTAAAAAACCTGGTCCCTGTCTAAAAAAGGATCATCCCTCTTATTAAATCATCAATGAACCATAATAATAATAATAATAATAACATGTATATCATAATAATAATAATTTAGGAGAATCAATAAGTCATTAATTTACATAAATAGAACCTGTCTGGCGGCATGAAGTAGGGGAAGACATTTCAAAACAACAACACGTCAGTATCTATTTCAACAAACTTGAGAATAATTTGTGTACATTAGTATTTCTGGTCCTACCTTCGGAACCAATAGCTTAACTCTAAATTTTTCTGCAGTTTGACCCTCTCTATCTTGATCCCTCTACCTAGAGGCACAGCGAGCGGTATAATCACCCTAGACCCAACACCTTCATACCCTCCACCCGTGCGCTTGCTTCCTCCGTCTGCCGGATTAATTGGCCATACGGTGCCTATGCTATCAGGTAGGGTGGTTAGAAGGAGGGAGGCTATAGGCTGTGTAACAACCAGCTTAGGCAGAGTCTTAGACCCCAGTTTGGGACAGATTTACCCCCTCCCCAAACTCTGTCTTAATCAGCTAATGGAAAAAAAATGTCAAACCCTGAAACAGATGTTTTTCTTTCTAATGAGGGAGGAGAAAAGCAGATTGGGGTAAACGTGGGGCGATGATGGGGGAAGGTGTGAGCAGCACGCCCTCCGCCACAGGGAGCCCAAAGACCCTAAAATCCGTCCGTTTGAGCATTAAAGGGAGATTTAACAGGCTGCCTAAGCAGCTCGCTCTGTGTCTGTAAACAAGTCCAATCCGATCAGCCACTGGCTCTGACTCTGTCTGCCAGTGAAATTAGACACACAAATTTTCGGACGCACAGCCAACACGTCGCTATAAAAATGCCTGCCTACGTACAGTATTGTCGACGCAGGCTCAAAAAATCCATCCAAAAACACATAGGTGGGTGAAATCGGTATGAAATGAGGAGAGGGATGAAAGATTAAAACCAGCTTCCTGCTGTCATAGTCTGTGCATACAACAGTTCTAGTGTAAGACTTATCTGCCTGAAGTGAACTGTGAAGTCTGGGTTAAAAGTCTGAATCATTGAGACGGGACACTGATGGAGGAAACGAGAGAGAAAAAAACGTTGACGAGTGATGCGTTCGTATATGAGGAGGGAGAGCTGTAAAGATGGTGGGGTAAGGTTCGGTGTGTGTGTGTGTGTGTGTGTGTGTGTCAAGGGTCAGGAGCAAAGGGAAGAAGGCTTGCCTGGTTGTCTCTGTGCCGGAGTGGACCATTAATTAAATCTGAGGGACAGACAGGAGGGCTGACTCCCACTGGCTATTCAGGCAGCAGCGGGGAAGAAGTGAAAGAGCGGAGGGAGGGGGGGGTGGCGGAGGGAGCAGGGCGCCGACGTTAAGAGTCTGGCTGCCTGTAGAGACTGTAAACTGTGGCTCTGCGGTCAGACCGGAGACTCAAACAGGCAGATAAGGTGTTTTTGGGCCGCAGCTCGCTCCCTCCCTCTCGCTCTGCACGCTCAGGCTCCCAGAGGCAGTTACAGCTGGTCGACGTGTGTACATGTGTGTGTGTGGAGGGGGCTGGGGGTTGCAACAGTGGTTTGGGGCTCATTTTTGTGTGTGTAAGTGCATGTGCACCTTCTCGCTGTGCGGTTTTCTAGGTGTTTGCTTGCGTGTGAATCTGCAGCTTGTCGTGTTCGTCCAAGCTTACTTGATTGTGAGCGCGGATTGCTTAAAATCCCTCCCAGCAAAATGTATTGTTTGTTCAGCATAGAAAGGAACTTTTGCATCAAAGCAATCACAATAGGATCAGTGTTGATGTTTAACCTGATCTCACCAAAACACATATGAAGCAGCGGTTACAAATCTATTAAAAGATTAAACTGTTTACCAGAAATGTAACTGCGCTGCTATATTAAAAAGCATATTACTGGAAATTGATAAGGCTCTGAAAATAAACATATTTAAAGATAATACAAAAAAGTACGTTTTGAATATAACTGTATGAAGAAGACTTGCAGTGAATGTTTTCTGTCCTATTCTAGGTCTTAAAGATTCTTCTAAAACTTCTTCTCACTATAATGACCCGTGAATTAGGAGTTGTTGGGCAAGAACATATTTATCGACATTTGGATATGTATGCAGCAGCCATGAGCTGATAACGGAAGCAATAAATGTCAAGTTTAATGGTCAGTCCATCAATTGTTGTAATTGTTTGGAATGTATTCAAAGGAAACATGACTATATATAAACAAAATACTGATAATCCTCTTAAAAACACTGACTAAATGACCACTTTCCTCCTTTTTCCTTTTCATGCCTGAACGCGTTTGCTTTAAAAAACAAGAGTGCCGGAATCAAAAGCAAAGTAAATAGTTAGACGCTACATTTGGGTTGAAGTACTACTGGAAGATAAACCAGGTTTTCCAAATGTTGTGCCATATAAAAAACGTCCAAAAGAGAAACCCACCTCCCATTATTTATATATATATATATATATATATATATATATATATATATATATATATATATATATATATATATATATATATATATATATATATATATATATATATATATATATATATATATA
>JAVLVB010000890.1:2838369-2850604 GCA_032876305.1 Orestias chungarensis | reverse complement strand
GGGGGGGGGGGGGGGGGTGTTAATGGGAGGAGAGGCGAAGGAGCTGGGCTCAGACACATCTAGAAGAGAGTAGAGGGAGACTGAAGCAGATGGGGAAGTGAGCATTTACCAGTGGAAAGTAAGAGAGACGGTGTAAAAAATACATGATTTGGCCGTAACGTCACCTGGCAGAAACGTCCCAGGAAGAAGAGAGAAACGACGCACTGCACATCAGTTAGGTCAGAGAGACTTTTGTTTCAGTGTCTGGAATAAATCAAAAAAATTAATAAAAGGAGGTGAGGATAGCTCTGATAACTGTTGAGTTCATACTGATGGATAGAGACATTGGAGAAATCACAGGGAAGCAGAGCCCTTCCACCAGGCTCAGACAGAACCACCCACAGGTGAATTACCTGGAGGGATCCGTCATCCTGAGCCGTGAAAGGCTGACAGAAAAGGCTCTTTTTCTGCTGCCTGTGGCGTGTTGCGCCTGCTTCATTTCTCTCTCTCGCCAACCATCACTCTCTCATTTGCATTTCAACAGCGGCAGCCATGTATGCGGGTACGCAACAGAGCACAGCGTCAACATTTTATTTTTTTGTGTCTTTCATTCACAGACGACCTTCTAGGCAAACGGAGAAGCTTCTCTCCCAGCAGCAGCAGCGAGTGTCCGTCGGATAGCAAGAAGTCACGCAGTGTCTCTCCAAAAGGTACGACTTCTGTGTTATGAAACAAAAGTCAATGTGGGCCTCTGGTGAATCCTACAGGTTTTAAAGTTGGCAATAGAATATGCAGAGGTGCTCAGAACTGGTCTGTTTTCTTGACGTGGACACTAGAAATTTCCACTAAAGATATTGAAACGGCTTTATTGGTTCATATATTTTGGTTGGTGCTTTAAAATAGCATCTGTGGCAGTAACAAACAGCCTAACCTTGGTTCACCTACAGCTCCTACACCCTGCTACAGCCAAACCTCTTTCCTTTATTATTCTTACAACACCCCCATGTAGTGTGAAACTAGCCACTCGGCGTGGGGGGCCTTTTCAGCCCCTGAGCGCCATCCTCGTTGGCTTCAGGAAGACCTCTCACTTGATGCATTATACAGCAGGCAAAAGCAGCAGCTCGCCACACATCCATTCCTATCAAACATGCGCTCCACAAAAACCTTTCTGATGGTTTTTAACGTAAGGTTTTCATCTGCTGAAAATAATTGTGTAAGAGGATTTTGAGGTCCTCGTTGTGACCTCTGCCCACTGGGTGACCTGCAAACAGGCTGGACTCCTTCCAAGAGCATCTTCTGCTTCTTCGTTGTATATAGAGGCACTTATTCCTGGCCATTATAGGCGTACTCAGACTCAAGACGGCTTCTAAAAGGTGCACAGGGTTAGTTATGGTTGAGAGGGAGCTTGTTTGTTCAGCGGTATGTTATGTAGAATCTCATGGAGTGTACCAAATATCATACGTGTTAACATTGAACATGTGCCTTCTATGTGGAAAGGGCAGAAAAGGAAGATAGAGTCTCTGTCCATACACAGATTTCCGCATCTGGGTCTTTAAAGGAACGATGTTGATATCTTAACCTTTAGCTCTGTCCGTACCTGAAGCCTGAATTCTTGCCCTGAAGTCTGGCGACAGACGCTATCTTTTAATGACTAACGCAGGTGAAGAAATGGACCAGAAGAGAGGGAGAGAGAGCGGCGTGTGGATGGAGCCATGCCGCTGTGCAAACGATGTCTGTTTTCCTTTCAGCTGCAAAGTCGGCGCCCACCGCTGCGTTAGAGAGAAGGAAAACTTTAGACAGGCACAGACTAGTCGCACACACACACATGCAGACACACACACTTTAGGACCTTGGGTGGATTAGCGGGAGCTCAGCAGTGGAGACATAGATGCTTGCGTGTTGTGCTTCCTACCCTCAGCACCTCCACCTCCGCTCCTCAGCGCCACTCCTGCTCGCCTGCCCGGGGCCAGACTCAGGTTTCAATAAGCAGGAGGGTGGTAAAAATAACCCCAGCTTTCCCTCTGCTGCGCCCTCCTCCGCCTCATCTTCTATCTCCTTCTTCTGACTCCTGAACCACCTCCCCTTGTACCCCCCACCCCCACACCTTCGCCTTAGATCATGTTACTATTGACAGAAAGTGGGAGGAGGGAGGTCAGAGAGTGAGAGATTAACCATGAGGCCTGACAGCTCCGTGGATATCATAGACAAAATCATTTACACTGCACAACTTTGATGCACTCGCTTACATTTCAGTCTTATGTTGTTTTTTTTGCACTCTGCTTATTTATAATTAAAATCCAGGCATTGTGGGTATAAACAGATCAGGGCAGTCAGTCTCAGAATATTATCAATTCAGGACTCGGTGTATATAAGGAAACTTTCTATCCTTAATTAACAATATATGGATATATATCTGTCCATCATCCAATAAAGGCTTCAGTCCTAAAACAAATGTCAAAAGTACCATGTTTTAGGCCTGTAAAGCTGATTTATTTTTTTATTCTCGCTGTGCCTACTTTCTATTTTTGCATCAGTCTCTGCAGCCAAAAAAGATACTATTGTATTCGTAGTCAATTTTAAAGATTTAGTTCAAAACACCCACATTTTACATTATACCTGAGTGTTTTCTGCAGTCCAGTGTGAAGCATAAAGTTACATGTGCGACTAAATTCTCCTGTAAGCCATTGTTTCATTAACAACTGGTGTCCTGGTTCTTTAAATCCCATAGGAATTTTCTGATGACACTCATTTTGTGAAAAACTCTCTCCTGTGTTTCAGAAACCTCCCAGAGTCCCGTGGTGGAGGCAGGCGGCAGCCACGGCCACATGAGCCCCGTTGAGCATTACAGACGCATGATGTCAGCCCTCAGTGAGCAGGGATCTTTTGAGGAGCAGCAGCAACGCCTTTACCAGCTGGCGAGCAGCATGGGTCTTCCCGGCCACGGTCAGTCTGTGGACCCCGCGTCTCTATTTTTCTGTGTTTGTCCGTGGTTGTCATGATCCTCTCACTCCTATCACATCCAACATCTCAGACAGCGCCGGGCAGTGTTGACTGTTTTTAATCGAGATTATTCAGAAACAATTGAGTGTAACTTTTTGTCTTGTTTTCTTTATTTTGGTCAAACTTGAAACCCAACTGAGGTTCTGTAACAATTTCCTGTTGAGTGACTTTTTTATAAGAGAAGGGTCTTCCGTACTTCTGCGACTGATCCGCTGAGGTGCACTGCAGCTTTTTAACCTCAGCCTGAAGCGCCTGCGGTGGCTCTGCTTCTCTGCTGCCACGATGAAACCCAGGCCTCGTGGATGGCTGACATTTCTATTTGCGGTGCTTGCCCACCCAGCGTCAAAGTGTCAATCTCGGTGATTTCTGGCCACACCGGCTCTCTGCTGGTAACAACGCCCACAAGCCCTCACATGCATCAGCGCCACGACTGGTTCTGGGACTGCCAGCTGACTCCTCTTAAATCTCCCAACAATCAGGAAACCACACCTGTCTGTATGACAGAAAAATTGATTGGTTAAAATGCTGTGATTGGAGGAAATTGTCTATCATTACAAGTCAACAATTCATGGAAATCCTGTAAATACCCAGCCATCAGATTTCGCAGGTTTTATGAAATATTATTGCTGGGGGTAAATTAAATCGCTATTTTGTCCAATTTGTTGTTGATCTACTTTAATTTTTATTTGATTAGTAATGATTTTGAATTGCTGGCTGCAGATTTAGAGGGGAAGGCCTATAAACGTTTTTAATTGGCTTTTTCTCTGTGTCGCCGAGGATTTAAGGGAAACGTGCGTCATTTGAGGGTTTATGGCTTGGTCTAATCGCTGTCTTCCTTTCCCAGAAGCCTTGACAGTTTTTATCCAGGCCCTCTGGGACTTCCCTGCCTTCGCTGCCATATTCCAGAAATTAAGACAGATTATAGTTTATCCTGCAAACATTCATTCAACTTAAAAGTCTGCCTGCGGCCTGTTTAAAAAACATCAAAACGCCTTGGACTGTTGAGATTTTGTCACAATAAAAGTGCAAACTTCAGACTACGTACTGGCAGTTTATGGAATACCGCACCACAGAGTAGTGCATTATCGTGAAGACAAAAAAATTAACAGTAAGGGGAAAGTTGTGCTATACATTTGCATTAAGTCTTTACTTTGATACCCCGATTTATTTAAGTTTATTTAATGTAAATGCAGCTGTTCTGTTAAGGCCTCAGGTGTTTGCTGGGGAACTTTAAAGAAACAAAAAGAAAAGCTTGACTTGCTAATTACAAATGCAAGCCATGAGTTGGTTTTAAGATTTGAATTCCTAAAAAAGTTTGAAAAACATCACTTTTAATTCAAAGTTTTTAACTATTTTGTGCTATTTCTTAAAATCCCATTAAACTATTCTAACATTTATGGTTTTAACATCACAGCTTAGAATTTTTTTTATAAAACTATCAATACTTTTGTAAGGAACTGTACAGTCACAAACCTAAAGGCAGGTTCTTGGTAAAAAAAAAAAAATGTCTGCACAGTGACACTCACATCCTGTCAGATCCAGGAGGAGCCCCGGACGGCACACTGGGCAAACTTCCTCAAGATATCTGAAAACAGTTTATTAGTTTATTTACAAGACATATTATTAGACTTCCTTTTTCTCTAATTACCACGTTAAACTTGGTAAGAAACTGACACTGTTAGACACAGAAGATGGGACAGGGGGAGATGGATGTTTTGTCCCTGAAGAGGCTGACATGAATCGCCCCGGTGAGACCTCCTTGACATTGACCTGGTCTCCAATAAGCCCCCGGTGACCCTTTCCTCTCCACAGGCCTTGGGCCCCTCATGTCTCCCATACGTGTCCCTCTCAAGCCGGGCTCCCGCACCCCCTCCTCCTCTTCCTTACCGCCAACTCTCCCTTTAGCCTTGGTCCCTGCAGAGCATCCTTTCATGTGTTTGAAGTGTAGGGCACAGAAAATGAAAGTCTGTGTGCACGTGGAAGAGGTGGGGGTGAAGAGGATCCCTGCGTCTGTGTGTGTGTGCGCGAGGCTGGCTGTGTCTGTGTGTAGGTGCGAGGTATTGTTTGAGAAACTCTCTTTGGACCTGATGGGCAAAAAAAAGAGGGAGGGGGGGGGGGTGTAGCTGGGTTGTAGAAATGGCTAGGAGGGCTTTCCCTCCCTTATCACCAGATGAAAGAAGGTTGAGGGAGAGGGAAGGTAAAATGAGAGGAGGGGGTTGAGATCCAGATGAAAGTGAGAGGAGGGGTTGGATGTTTTGTCTCCTGCTGTTTGGCTTGGCTCAAAACGTGGAGCATCTTTAGCATTACCCTAAAAATGTAGAGAAAACCTAAGCACGAGATTGCTCAGAGGACAAAGACGTCTAGCGGTTTAGATGGGCCACGAATTTACAGCCGCTCGGGCTTAGAAGACTGGCAGAATGCTCTCCTGGTGGAAAGATACTTCAATCTTCTGGTGGAGTTTTAGCAGATGAATGTCGGCTTTTGTGTACCCGCCAACCCACGAAATTCATCAGCAGTCCAGCCAAGCTGCATCAGAGCGCCGTTCGCCTTTATTCTCCTGCTGAGGAAAACCCAGCTTAACCGAAGGGGATTTACAACTCGAGGGACGATTGTGGCGAGAAAAATTGGAAGGCACCAAAAACTGGGACAGTTTTCAAAAGCAACTTAGCGCAAAGAGAGCAGTTTGTGTTTGTGTGTTCTCAATTAGGACTTGCAATAAGTGGAAACCTCTTCCTGTGTTTTAGCAGCTTCAAAAAATCAAGAGGTTTACTGGAAAAATTAGGGATCTGAGAAGATTCCCTGTGGACACAAACGCACACAGACTCCCAGAAGGGCAGAACTCTGAATGACCTGCTACCCTCTCTTCACATAAAAGTGAAATAAAGGGACTAAATATAGAGGCTGCTGCTTCAGGGAGGTTTTACAAGATGATGAATATAGATGTTAATAAATAGAAAATCTTAAGAAACAAACTTTTTTGCTGTGACAGATTTTACATACTTTAAATGTATTGCTCAGACATAAATGATCGCAATTCTATTTAATTGCATAATTGGCAACCTGAATAAGAAAAACAACATAAAAAAACATTGTGCATCTACACAACCAAGACATTCAACAAATTGAAGCTTTTTATGATGTAACCTTACTGAAACATAATAGCAAATATTAATAGCTCTATAACAGATTTAGACAAACCAATGCAGGGGTTTGATAGGTAATACAATACTTTTCAAAGTTAGAACTGGAGTTAAATTCATTTACATTTTTTTCCGAAATATTTTTTGTTCACTGAAAGGTTCACTAGTTGAATCCTGACCAGTTCAACACTGGTATTGAAACTGAAATGGACAACAGTGTCTAGACTAGAAACGCCGAAAATACTTCTTTAAGCTATGAATCTGACTTACAGTTTTGTCAAATAAAACATCAAACAACATCTCTAATGCTTCTATAAAACCAGTGAAAGTCTTTTTTGGCACCTCTGCATATCCTAACAATTAAAAGTTTTCCTCATCTCCCTTTTTGGGGATACAGCCAATCAGGATTGGCGATCTTGGATTGGATGATTTGGCAACAATAACCAATTTTAAGTCAAGCTGCATTGTCCCTTAAATATTTCAGCCGCATTTACCTTCATATATTTTCAATTTTTTCAACAAAAAAAAGCAAATTATCTGATAATATTCTCTTTTTTTCTGACTAGTATAACGAGAACTTACATTTATAAAACGTGTCACCTTTAAGCAATTAAATGCTTGCATGACTTAAAATTATGTGTAAATTTTTAAAAGAAGACGACACAGGAGATGAGTAACTTTTTCTCGTAAATACCGTGTGCATTGAAGAATCACCAAATGTATGTATTGTGTAGTTTTCTAGTTATCTGTTTTAAACTAGCTGTGATTTCATCATTTAGAGTTAACGTGTTAACATCTAAAGTTAGATCAGTTGATGGGATGGATGTCTTTGGACCTGAAGCATTGATTCTTTGTGAATCAGTTGCTTGGAGGACACTGTAAAGGTCCCATAATAAAAACTGCTAAAGCTTCCCTTTAACGGAGCCGGCCATGCAAAAATAATTGGCGAGACGGGACTGCGGCCACAAAAAAAACTCAGAGGTCACCTGTTCCTTGCCACAAAAAAAACTCAGAGGTCACCTGTTCCTTGCCACAAAAAAAACTCAGAGGTCACCTGTTCCTTCCCGTCATAAGTGCACAACAACCAGACTGTGTGTTTTTGTGTGTGTGTGCGCGCTCTGGGGCTTCACTTCCCTCTCATCCTTCTCTTATCTTTCTCAACCCACCTCCATCCCGCCGCCACCCCTCCCGCGTCCACACACATACACACACCCACACTCTCTTGTCTGCCGCCAGCCGAGTCCCCTGTGGCCCGGCGCAGCAAACAGATCGATACACCGGAGCTAGGCCGCATTAATATCTGTCGCTTCACCCCCCCTCCTCACCACCGCGCTGGCGCCCACTCAGCTGCTTCAGGACACACACACACACACACACACAAAAAAAAAACACACAGTCGGCCACGCACTAGCAGGCACCTAAATCACGCAGACACACAAAAACACACATCACACCCGTACCGGCGGCGGAAATGGCCCCTTGCTCCCGAGGGATCTGTCTAATTAAAAAAAGGGAGGTGGAGGGTCGGAGGGGTGTTTGCGTGTATGTGTGTGTGTGTTGGCGGCGGTGGGAGGGAGTGGATAGATTGAGGCAGGGAGTTAGAGGGAGGAGAGAAAGAGCCGGATAGATTTTTCTCTCATTAGAAGCCATGTCTCCTGGTGTGACCTGGCCTGGCTGATAATGATGAGTCCTCTCCTCCTGGAAGTGAGAGAGGGAGGCCGAGGGAACGGAGAGGTGGAATGAGGCGAGCGTTTGAGGGCAGGAGGTGGAGGGACGGAGGGGGGGCTGCTGATGATGGCGGCGGCAGGGGTGGGGAGGAAAGAAAAACATTTTGCGTGCTTGTGCTTCTTGGTTGAAGCAGGTTGTAAATTTATCTGGGCGATTTCTGATCTCAGGTTTATCGTGATTTTTCTTAACGCATTTCCAATTTATGTTACGAAGTAAAAAAAAGAGAAAATAAAAGAGTAGCATATTAAATATTTTCCGAGCTTTACTGCTGTGAGAGTCATCAATTATTTACCACAGGGCGAGAGTCGAAGTCACACTGTGTGTGTGTGTGTGTGTGTGTGTGTGTGTGTGTGTGTGTGTGTGTGTGTGTGTGCGTTCGTGCGTGCGTGTGTGTGTGTGTGTGTGTGTAAGAAAGCGCTAACCGTAAAACATGAGCTAGATGCTGGTTTTGCATTTACTAGCACGAATCCTATAGCGATTAGCGTTCGTACAAAGGCGGTCTCTGTGAACGACACCTGCAAACATCTCAAAATCCACCATATCCAAACTCCATCTAGCCTTCCTGTTAGCTGGTAAAAGTCTTACTCTCTTTCAATCTCTTGTAGCTTGAATGAAACCCAGACATGTCTCAGCACCCTGTGAAATAAAAAGCCGTAACTTTAATGTAAAATGTTTTTAAAAGTAAAAAAAAAAAAATTCATTACTCTTCATTACTCAGAGGCATCTTTCACTCCCTAAACTCTCATATATGGTTTATTTAGAAATGATTAGAAGAAGTAGGATAGCTACTTTAGCTCACACACCTAAAATACTCAATGTTTAGCTTCTTTATATCTTTACTGTGTTGACTGTGTTAACTGATCTCAGTACTGCTCCTGTTTCAGCAGACATACTTCGGGCTCGTCAGGAGGCGCTGGCTGCAGCCGTCAGGAATCCCGCAGCCATCGAGGCCCACCTGCCCTCGATGGGCAGCTCTTCATCATCCAGCCAGAGGCGTAAGCAGGGTCTGCCGCAGCACCGGGACGCGCATTATACTGACAGGTAAGAAAAGTTTCATATCAGAAACAAGCGCATCCGTTTTCAGCTTGAATAGAATGAAAAGAACCAACATAACACCACCATCACCTTCACCAATAGACAGTATGGAAGAGCGGGAAGGTTTTAATCACCTGTCAGATTTAATCAATACACTACTTGTACTTTTCTTTTTATTCTGTCTTGTTTTTCGAGAAAGATCTGAACTCACGTTGGGCTTTTTTTGCTGCTGCCCAGTTTCCGCATTTATATATAAATATATATATATATAAACTAAGGATCCAGCAACATTGCGGCTATACCGCTGTGGAGTTGCACGCCTGCTCTTCCTCCCTCTTCCCCCCCCAGCGTTGGCCCCTACGCCTCCCAAACAAAGCCAGGGGCAGCGGGAGTGGGCGGGTAATTGCTTGTCGATTATTTATGTGGCGCGGGAGAGGCGGGGGATCGATAATGGGCCGGCGGTGCGGCAGCAGGGGGTGTGTGTATCCTTGTGTGCACTTGTGTGTGTGTGAGGCAGAGAGAAAGATTGGAGGGGGTAGGAGGGGGAAATGAGCAGGAAGCAGATCGGCCAGACGCTGTGCGGTGCAGCTTAGGGAGACGTGGGGGTTTATATATATTTTTCTGTGTTAGACCGAGGACGGGTCAGCCTAGCCGCCCATGTATGTTTATTCCATTTCTCTATCCATGCGCTGTCCATGCGCGGTCATCTGTGCGTACTAAATCTGGGTTCGTTTTTGTGAATATGCCTATTAATTTGTGTGCATGAGGGCGAGAGGCCGGCGGTGCTGCGTGAATGTAGCCGCTGAGCCGTTCCTGCTCCCTGACAGAACACTGAGTAATTAGCCACACAGATCCCGGGAGAGTCACTCAGGCCTCGCCGTCCATCCATTCATTACCGTTCAAACCCATCGTCACATCCTCCTGCAAGCTCTCTTTAACCCTCGTCCCTCTTAATACGTGCTTTGGAGTAAATAAATAAAAAGTTTGATGAAGGAGGAACATGTTGAGCACCTGAACCGGATGTTCTCCATGTATGTAATCATCCGCTCACTGACCATTTGATGGCAGGCTTAACTGGCTAGTTATCTCTCTTCACATTAGTCGGCCTCTTGCCACATAGTTCTTCTTACATATGGTTTAAGGGTCTGGAGGTTAAAGCAGCTATAAAATACTTTTTTGTGAAATTATTATTATATTTTTGGCCAACATGTCCAGTTTTTCACCTACGGTCAGTTTTTCTCTTCGTTTGATAATCAGTTGTGAAGAACAAGATCCAATTGAAACATACCAAGAGTGACGTCACAAAAGGCAAATAAATGTCTTTAGATTTTGTTTTATCTTTATATCCTCAAATGTTTTTACTTTTATTCTGTGTGGCTAAACTAAGCGTTTGTGTCGTGCTGTAGCTCAATTCTTGGGCCTTTTGTGATGTAATCAAAACTACTTACACATAAAAACTAATTAGTGGTTGTTTTTTTCTGTATTTTTAGAAGTAATCCATACATCGTTACCAAGCTGGGTTTTTGTTGTTTACACGTGTGAATGAAGAGGAAAATTGCACCACAGGATAGTTTTTTTAAGGAAGTGTGTCTTTGGTTTTGTCCCAAATGGGGAACGAAAAAAAAAAAAATCACTTGAATTAAATGTAAGTGTTTCCGTCATTGTTTATCATGAAAGAATACTAAACTCATATACAACGATTTAGGTGCATGGGTGCGAGTTAAATGGTATCAAATAAATAATATTGAAATATTAAAAAGGTAAATAACCAACAGTCTCGCAGTACTTAAGCTGTGACTTTTAAACCATTCTTTTATTGATCCAGTCCAGACGGGGGGTTCAGTACAAAAGTTCATCGTTCAGTTCTGCTAAGTCCGGATCTTTGCAGTATTTCATGACAAATCCAAATATTACATCTTTGAGCCTGATTATTTCTCAGCTACTTCAAGCCACCGGTTGATTTTTGCGTTAGTTAGGTCATATTGAAGCAAAAATCATATCTATAAGGCCGGGCCAATGCATTACCATTGGGCTGTTTTAGGTTTAAACAGTTAAACATTCAGAGATAAGTGCTAAAAAAAAAAGGTGCAATAAATTGTTCAATGCAGTAAATTAATATACAAATGGCATCCATAATTCACAGGGAAAGGAAATTCTCAGCAATGTTTATTTATTCTCACTGTTGGAGGTTCTGCTTTTGAAACATTTAAAGATTTGTTTCTATACAATTTATAGAAATTCAGCAAGAATACATGATGGTATTTTAATCTCTATTAAATAAGGGATAAAGCTCCCTGACTAAGTAATGCTCCAGACTACTGTGGGAAGTTTTGGACCATGGCTTTTTCATCCTCCTGAAGAAAATCTAAATGACACTGCATAACATTTTCTCTGAGGAATACTGTGCATTCACAATTGTAGTAATAGTTTAGGGAAGCCCCCCCCCCCCTCATGTTTTAACATCACAATGCCCCTCTGTGGGGTCTATAACGAAATGTTCTCCCCAACTGCATCCCTGAAATACAGAGAAAAGCTTCTCCAGCCTGATTTATATTAGTGCCTATATATGAGATACCAGACTTTAAGCAGCAGGACAGTGTTTTAAAATGTGCATATTACCAAGCGTTCAGTTTGACTGCACCTGCCATACGTAGGAACTGGTGGAAAATGTGAGCATTTCCCAGAGTTTAAAACGAAGGAGAAAAAAAAATCATGAATGAATCTAATTGCTCGGTTAAAGTAAAACAAAAAACGGCAGCAGAAAGAAAGCAAGTGAGTGAGAGATGAAATCCTCCTCTCCTCCTCAACTCTCTCCGCAGCTCACCTTTCTATCGACCCCTCATCATTGATTATCTGGGGCCCATTAGGGCTCATTGTTAAAAACAAATCATTAGGGCTGCTCGATAGGCTTAGAGCCTGGCGCTCCATTTGTCTGGGCCTAAATGGCACTAGGCTCACCAAACATGTGCAAAAGCAAACAGGGGAGGGATAGAGGAAAATGAAGAGAGTAGGAAACACGGGAGCTAAGAACAGGGGTGAAGCAAGGAGAGACGGCGAGGTGACAGAGAGAGATGGAACAAAAATAGAGTAAGGAAATCGAGAGAGTGCTGGGGGGGGGGAGACGAAGACAGAGAGAGGGAGAGAGAGCAAGCGTGGAGGGAGCCTCATCCATTTTAATGAGCTTCCTGTGTAAATGTGTTCCTGCGGAGAGGGAGCTGAAGGCAGCCGCACGGCGCTCTTAATCCCCCCACGCTTCAGTCATTAAGGGCAGCCCTTCACACACACACACACACACACACACACACACACACACACACACACACACACACACACACACACACACACACACACAC
>JAVLVB010000890.1:2810964-2838269 GCA_032876305.1 Orestias chungarensis | reverse complement strand
GACGCAAGAAAACCCCGGCATGATGACGAGTCCACTTTGCATCCTCTGTTTACTTTTTTTTTTGTTGCATTTTTCAAGAAACAAAACAAAAAAATGCCTTTCTGTTGTTGTTTTTTGCTTTTCGTTGTTTTTGTATGAATGTCAGTGGTTTGCCAACAAAATGCACAAAAGTGCTTAAAGAAAAACCACAGACTCTGAAATAAGCAGCTCACAAACATGTGTGCAACATGCGCCAAAAAACACACACGCACACACATACTCGCCTAATGTCTGCCACTCCTTCCTCAAAATTGCCTCCTATAAAAGGAGGAAGAGACGGAGAGATGGAGGGGAGTGTCAGACCCACTCTTCCTCTCTGCTCCCTCTTTTTCCTCTCCGTGATTAGGCCTAATTATGGTGGCGCAGACGCCTGGCAGCCCCAGTCATGCAGCTTTAATTGACCGTTATTCATCTGCGGGCGAACACAAGGCGAGGCGGCGCAAGGAGAGGGAAGAGAGAGGGAATATCAGAAAGAAAGGCTCGCTGGAGTGGGGGCTGGGTGGGGGAGCCGAGAGTCTGGCATGCGGCAGCCGCGGTGGGGGTGGATGGGAGTTTTACGGACGCCGTGGCGTAGCCTGGTGGAAGTGCGCGACGCAGGGCTAATTGCTGGCCCTGAGGGATTACGCCAGGTGATTACACGCCGGGCGGTGTAATTACATAAGCGGCGGCTAACGGGGTCTTGGCTAGCAGCTTCGGGGTCACGCTCCACAGCCTTCACCCAAGATTAATTGGAGCTGCCACCGGGGTGCTAGGCACCGCCGCGGAGAAGCGTTACACGATTAGTATTAACATTTCAGCGGGAATCGATGAATACACACTTATATACACACACAGTCTCATCTGACTGCTGCTCAGTTTGTGTCTGGATGCCGTTCTTCTGAAGGGAGGCTAATTTGAACACAGTCTCAAAACAACGTCGGCGGTTTCGTGCGTCCCAGAGTGGGTCTTTGACTCTGTTGTTTTTCGCTCGGCTTGTATGATGGATGCCTCCGTTGAGCGGCTTTCACACACAGCTGAGCGCTGATTGGAGCGACAGTGGCGGGAGCTTTAGAGAGACAAGAAGCGAAGAAAAGTTACACAAAGGCGGAAAGGGAGCTTAGGGAATACCGTGAAGGTGACTGGGGAGAAATTCATCGTCAACCTGGAGCTTAAAAACGTTACCAACTTTTGCTGTGGGTCAATTTGTTGCTCGCATAGCTTCCTACCGAGGCTTACAGGAAACGTAATGGACAAACACACTAAGACGAAATCATTGATGGTTTAGGTTTTTATGAGATCAACAGTGACGGGCAAACTTCCACTACTCCGCTAATACTGGACACACTTTTTTAGCTTAAACATGTTGAGCTGAAACTGGTCAAGGCACCTACTTTCCCATAAATACAAATTTCCAGCTAAATTCAAACTTTAATTGATTTTGTCAAAGGTCAACATCGGTGTCGAAGTTTTGGGTATCGACTAGTAAGGCTAGTTAAAGGTTTACGCCTGAATACTGCATCCAGAAAGCATCGCTGCAGAACCGTGCGGTCCACTGATGTCCTCCGTGCTTTCTGATCGAAGCTCCACCGTGGTTAATTTGAAAAAGGTCAGCAATAGAGCCGGTGATATTCAACAACTGTTAAAAACAACAACAAAATAATTTGTGAAAGGTCTGTTCCAAGGTATTGCTGCCTGAAGTTCAACCACGCAGGTTTAGCATTAACGTCCTCCGCGTATCATGTTTGTCATTTGTGCTTTAAGATCAGTACAAATAATTTCAAAGTTAGAGGTGCCAGCCTCTGCAAATAAACATCTAAGCAGTGCGGCATGCTTTTGTGTTTAACTCCCAGAGTCAATGCTTTGTAGAATCAGTGTTGTCTGCAGTTATACCGCTCTAGGCTATCCTCCGGATGTACCCGTCTGCTCCTGCCGAGACACTGCAGGTTATTATAGGATCATTTGTTTAGGGCCATTGGCTGTGTGAGTTCACTTTTACGTTTGTTTTGCATGTCGGGCCAACTGGTAAATCTCCTCTAAACAAATCACCTTCTCCTATGTCTTTGCTGTGTCCCCTAAATAACTTGTGGGAAACCTTAAATGGGACCTGTGGTGGCTCTCTTTTAGAAATGACTTCCTTCTTCAACTGGAGTTCAGATTTTTTGAGTTTAGGACTAATAATTATTAACAAAACACTCCACAACGCAACTTGTGGATCTCTGCAGCTCATCATGGACCTCTCCCCTGCTTTTTCTAAGTATTAATCTCTTTCCTGGCCTGTCAGTATTGGTGGATGCCCATATCTTGGTAGCTGTACTGCTGTTACACTCTTCCCATGTTCAGATGACGGATTGAGCTGAGCTCTGAGATAAACAAAGCTAACCATCTCCCTGATCGGTGTGCTGTGTCCCATGGTCTTTAGATGCTGCTAGTTGACTGATGTTTTCTACTTTTTAAATGAGGATAGCTTGGTTTATTTAGGGTGATTAGAGTAAAGGAAGCTACTCCTTTGAGATTTCTATTTGTACGAACTGTTGAACCATTTATCACCATTTATCAGCTTTGGGTTGTAATGAAGCAATGCTCACCTTAGATGAGGATAAAAAAGTGAAAAAGAAAGGAGGGGGTAAATTAAGCTGAATAAACAGGAACAATGAGGGGGTTCGAGCAGGAAGACACTTAAAGGTGAAAGAGAAGATGGTAAAATGAAAAAAACACTAAAATGAACTCAGATTTTTTTTTAGAACAGAAGTATAGAGGTGGGAGTAAAGAGCAGGGGAAAAAAATGCTTAAGACTGAAAGAGTGGGAGAAAGGTGAGAGGCACCTTTCCCCCTCAAGGAGAACAAAAGACGACGGGCATAATGGAGAGGCCTTTTCAGAACGAGAGGTTGCAGGATGCTCCATCTTTTCAATGCCGTCCAGAGAGCGACAGGAGGGAGACGGAGCAGAGGGCCAGTTAAAAAAAAGGAGGGATGAGTGTTAATTAGAAGGTCCTTCAGCCCTTGGCCCCGGTCAAGACACAGGGGCCGCCCCAGCTGTCGGAGCCTGACACACGGGCATTGTGCATTCAGCCCTCATTGTGTGCGGGCGCGCGATGCTGTGGGGGTAAGGAAAGGCTGCGGTCCGGGGCGCGGCAATGGACAACGGCGTGACAAGACTGGTGAGGCACTGGGGGCAACATCGGGGTTGCTCTGGAGAATTTCTGATGAAAATGGAAGTGAATGCACACTTTTCCTTCCTCTGAAACTTGGAGCAGGGAGGATATTTTTGTGTGAAGGTGTTCTTTGGTCAGTCTATTTATGTAACTAATGTCTCTCTTTCATTTGTTTTTACAGAGATCTGTCCCATCCACCGCCACTCCTGTCCCCTCCGACTGCTCCTCATGTCACCTTAGGGCCTCACCTGCGCCCTCCCTTCCTGGGCTTGCCCTCCGCCCTCTGCCAGGCTCCTGGTGAGTGTGCTTCAATTTCAGCAACAAGACGCTTCATGGGACCTTATCTGAAAGCAGCAGATATAAATAAAACCTTTTTAATGTTATCAAAAAAGATAACATTTAAAGCAGGGCTGTCCAATGAAAAAGGTTAAAAGATAACTTACGTTTAGTTTAGGTTAAGATTTTCTCTAGCAGAGCAAAATTGATCTTAAATAGAAATGTTAGGTTAACAACACAAATGTATGTTTAATTAAGGATTTTGGTTTAGATTTGCTAGATTTAAGCACACCCTTTTAATTAATCAGAGTCAACAGACTGAACCATAAAACGACGGACAAAACAATCTAGTTTTGAAGAGACAAGAAAAGCAACAGCAAGCACGTTTATGTTTCAGATCAAAAAATAAATATATCCAATATTGTTCTATGAAAAGTTAATTTAAGTCAGACTTCAACTGAAAATATTCAGTGGGGGGGGGGGGTGGTCACCTGTATTTATTGCAGCTGTTAGTGGTCATAATGTTATGCCTGATCTGTGTACAGTCACGGCAAATAAAATAAAAAGGTGCGTGAATTTGCATGTTCTTCAGCACACAGTTGTCGAATTAAGGTAAAATTACATTTCTGTTTCTCTACCAGGTTACGGCTTCCTGCAGCCGGCCCAGGCTGAGATCTTGGTTCGACAACAGGAGCTTTTAAGGAAGCAGAACCAAGCAAGGTTTGTTGTTTCATTCAATAATAAATTATTAAGGTAAATGTCTTATTTAGCTAGAACGTTTATATAAAATTTAAAGCTCCACGATGTGAGGAGAAAAAAATATTTGCGAAAGTCTCCCCTTGTTTTACTCCTCAGACTGGAGATGTCGGCCGAGCTGCTGAGACAGAAGGAGCTGGAGAACCTCCACCAGCAGCAGCAGCGACTGTTCACCTCCGACCCTGTGGTAGCGCTTTCCTCAGGCCTGCCTCCCGACCACCCGGCCCTGCGGAGTCTCCACGACATCCCAGAGGGACACCCCCTACGCGAGGAGCTCGCCCGCCGCTCCAATGCAATGCTGGTTCTCCGCCACGGTGCCGCCACTCCCCTCCTCACCCTCCACCAGCCGCAGCAGCCAGGAGCCTCCTCCACGCCCAAAGACACGCAGGTGCAGAGCACCATAGTTGAGTCTAGAAAGGCCAGTCGCAGGGAAGCTCAGACAGGGCACCGCGCCGGTTATCGCAGAGGAGGAAGAGAAGCGGGGAGGGAAGGAGACATGGTGGTGCACGACGAGGAGATGAAAGACTCGGAAAGCGAGACAGAGATGAGCGAAGGGAGGCGAGAGGGACTCGATTCCAAGCCCGGCAGTAAACCCAGAGACAGAGAGAGGAACAGGGGCAAAGAGACTGGCAGCAAGGCAGGGTGTGAGGGCGCCAAGGAGACCGGAGAGACATCAGGGAGGCTGAGCGCCTCTAGCTCGGCAGATACAGAGTCGCTGAGTCGGAACCTTTTCAACCCTGGACTTGGCAAGGCCGAGCTCAAATATCACCTGCCACCAGGGTTCCTACCGCCGCTGCCTGCTCTTCACGCCCAGTCGCTGCCCTTCGGGTTTCCCTACGCCAGCCCCTACTTTCCTGCAGGTGAGAACCTCCCCCACACACACACATACACACACACACACACTCACAGGGCTCAGAGGTGACATGTGAAACCCATTAGCATCACTCTATGTGTGCATGTCTCCAGTGTGGCGACCTCTACTTGTTAGGGGTCCTGCCTTTGACCCCACAGTGACCCACATGCACACCCCCAGCGTCACAGTTACGAGAGCAGGGCAGGAGGAGGAAGGGGGGCAGATTTAAACATTTATTTGAGGATCAAAGGTTCTGCATCTGTAAACTTTAAACTAGAAAACAAACAGGAAAAGAAACCGTTTGCATCGTTTTAACTGCAGTTAAACATATGCTGATGTGAGACTTCCGGTATTTCCTGTGATATTTTACAACTTTTTTTCTTTATGTCGAAAGTGAATAAATTTTATGTTAAAAATGCTGAAATTATTTGGAAAAATTATATTACCATGGCTGCTTTTAAACTTTAAACTAAGGGCAGATTTTTTTCTTTTTTCTTTGGACCCTAAATACAAAAATGTTCTACAGGTTCTTTGACGGAGGGAGTTACTTAGTATTCAATGCAAAAAACAAAAACGTTACATCTGAATCAGGTTACAGTTTAATGTAAAAATCAATGAAAATGAAAAATCATTTTTATTTTATGCGTTTTTAAAAAGGTCTTATTGACTTGTCAGCACTACTTGGCAGATTTGTTTTCTAGCATAGGCTAAACAAAAAATATGTTGTATTCCTTTAATTGGGTTTTTGTAGTTTGCTTAAGAAAATCAAATCGAGGGAAATGTATGTTATGCGGTGGTCCGTATCAATTTATTCATTGGCAACTTAAGTTTTCATGCAGGTTTGAAACTTCAATGTTCTCAACGTGACTCAGATGTTTCCAGAAACCCTTAAAAAAGAAAAGATCTTATCCTTAACCTCAGGCTGCTAACTGCATACCTTTGGTTGATGCATTTAATGAATCTAATAAAAACTGGGTGATTTTACCCTTAACTGCTTCGTCTTTAAATCTAAAAATACTTTCAGACAGAAATTGTTTATGTGAAGAAGCTTTTTACTATGTTTTACAATAATTCAAACTGATATTAGCTGGTTATTTAGTCAGGCGATCTGATCATGTAGCCAGGTTGCAGAGTTTAAAAAACAAATAATTCTTAAGTCCTTTGGAGGTCCTTTATTTTTGACTTGAAATCTTTTTAGTAGAGATGAAAACTGAAGCAACCTCGTTTTAGGCAGCTGACTAGCGGTGCCAAAGCTGGCGGCTGTTGCGCATAGCTGGCTCTTTAACACTTTCTCTGGTGTTTTAGTGATTTTGTGCCATAACAACAGAGAACATGACGTCCAGCCGCTGTTTATACGTCGCTGCTTTCCTTCACTGCTCTGCTGATTGGCATTTCCCCACATTACCCAAATCAAGCGATCACTAAAAACGCTCAGACGCATCGATCCTGTCGATTCCCACATCCATTGATCTGCTCCTTCCACATCGACTCCATCCGTTCATCTCATTATTAGGCTTTCTTCTTTAAGCCCACTGCAGCTTAAGAACGATGCAGCCGTGCGGCTGCCGCAAAGATTGACATCATTTTCACGGAGCACTGATTTTTATTTATTTATCGTATTCCCAGGCTCTTTGGGGGGTCTTTTCATGGACGGGGAGGATTCAGCCACGTCAAACCCACTGGAAGACGTCAGCAAGTGGAGCGTGGAGGATGTGTGCGGCTTCATAAGCAGCCTGGCAGGATGTGCCGAATACGCACAGGTGAGGGAGCAGAGCGGACAAGATGGAGGCCAGGGGCAGGCTATCCAATAATTAGTTGATTTTTAGATGAACTTTCAAGTTTGAGGTAGAATTAGTGAGACTGCAGGTTGTTTTCTTGGAGTTTAGCGTGATTGTGTGCAGGTGCATGAACAGAGCCATGAATGTTCATGGCTGTGTTTTAGCAAGGTCTGTGCGTGAATGAGAGAGAACAAGTGCGCATGTGAATCAAATGTATGTGTAAACATCGCCAGTCCCTTCTGTACGGAAAACCAACGTAAAAATTTTTTTTTTTTAAACAAAAACCGGTAGTGCTTGTCAAAATGAGTGCAGCTGTGGCGAAACGTCAAAGAGTTTTTGAAATTCAAAACTACCCGATCACCAATTTAGGATGATTAAGTCAACAGGGTTTCTACATCCATTTCAACACTTTCAAGTCTTTTCATGATTCTTTTTTAAAATACCAAGTAGAGGGTAGGGTTTAAAGGGACATGACAAATGAGAAATAAGAAATAGGAGGCATGACACAAATACAAGGATTAGATAAAGGAGGTAAATTTGTTTAAAAAAAGAAACGATGTCAGAAGATAACAAAGTAGGACTGGGAAAAAGCACTGGAAATTTTTTTTCCGTCTGTATCTAAAATAAAACCTTGAGCTAAACATCAACTCATTTCCAGCAAATGTAATCCTTACTTCAGCAGGTTTGGAATAGCTCCATGATAATCCTCGGCTAACTAACAATACCGCTTCATAAGAACGGGATCTCAAACTAAAGGGAACCTTTTAATTGTCCCGCAGACACAGCAATGAACAAGCAAGCAGAGAGCAATTTCTTTCTACTATAGACAAATAAGTAAAAACATTTACTCCGATTTTAAGATGCAACATTTAACTCTTCATCAGTGTCTTTAACTTGAGGCTCGTACCAATCAGAAATCTCATTAACCACCTGTTAAGGCTGTCCGTCCTCGTTACTGGTTCGTCCCTGCTGTGTAAACATTGATGGGTGTGTCAGGCTCCCTGGTAGAGTTGGCGTTGGTGTGCGCGTGTTTGTTGGGGCTGTGGCTGAAGCGGCTGTGTCTCTGCCAGGTGTTTCGGGAGCACGCCATTGATGGGGAGACACTGCCGCTGCTCACTGAGGAGCACCTGCTCAACACTCTGGGACTAAAGCTGGGGCCGGCACTCAAGATCCGCTCACAGGTACACCTGCGCGTGTGTGCTCCAGTGTGTTAGGGTGGAAGAGTGTGAGCGCGTGTCTGTCCTCAGGATGACTACTAGAATAGTGTAGCTGAGCTTGCCTGCCCCCCAAACTGCAGCCTCTCTTCTTCTTCTCTCTTCTAAGTAAAGCAAAGCAAATCCGCGGCGTGGAGCCAAATGAGCTGTTTTGACAGTCGTGTGGTCTCTTCTCCACAGGTGGCGCGGCGCGTTGGCAGGCTCTTCTATATGACAGGATTTCCCCTGGCGTTCCCGTTTCCCCCTTCTGCCGTGCTGCACCCCCCAGATCGGGACCGGGACCCCCTGACCGCAGCAGCTGATGCCCCTCTGTCGCTCTCCCTGGCGATGCCGCGCCGGCCTGCCTCCAACAGCAGCAGCTCCTCTCCGTACAGCGGCCCCACAGCGGGATGCTCGTCTCCCAATCAGGAGAACGGCACAGGCTCGGCGTTGGCGGCGAGATACGGCGCCAAAACCCCCTCGTAGGAGCAGACGAACCCTCGCATTTACACTGACGGTGAAATATTAAGACTGGAGACGAGACTATAGGACGGAGTCTGCAGTGGCTTGGGGACGAGCAGAACCCAAAGAAACTGGGCTGGAAGGGAGTAATGTGAAGTGACAGAGCAGTGTGGCGTGGGGGAGGAGGGGGACAGCTGGTCTCAGACAGGCTGCCAAGAAAACGAAGCAGAGCCCTGCAACGAGACGCCACATTCTTGCAAATCAGACAGACACTAGCGGAAACGCTTCTCTCCTTCCTGGGCCAGAATATCCATCTCAGACTCTGCAGAGCCCAGGATTTAAAAATCAAAAAGCGTCTCCCTCCTATTCCCTCCCTGAGGCCAAGCAGCGTCACCCTGTGCTGAAAGAGCTCCCGATCCGACCAGCTCCCTCTCATATCACTGCAACTATGCATTCCACTGTCCTAATACCAAAGATGAGGGGACGTGTGGAGCAGGAACTCAAAGTGTTTTTTTTTGTGTGGTTTTTTTGCATTAATTGTCCCACAGGGAAACGCTGAGCTTGGACCTCGTACAGTGGACTCCGTTCGAGGTAGCACTGTCGTTCACCGACGCTTGTCAGAAATAGGGGAAAGCCTCACGCAGCCCCATCTCAGTAGATCAAAACATCATTGAGAAGTTTGGGAATTTAATTCAGAAACTGAAACTAGTAAAGATTCTTCATTTGCTGTGATAGTTTTTTTCTTACAGCTAATGGAAAAAATCCTGTTGTAACCTTTTCAGTAAAAGTACTCTATGCCTATTTTTGGTTCCTTCTGCATGATTTAATGCATCCATGTAAGGTGGCATGGAGGAGATCAGTCGGTGGTTCTGCTGAGGTGTAGTTTCAGTAATTTTTAAAGGCTTCTCTGAACTTCAGACAAAACTCGCTGGAGGAAAACCAGCAGATAAGGTCTTGATGTACGTTAAATCTGGGAACCTTTGACCATTTAACAGTCCAGTTTGTTTTCATCCAAGATCCAGTTACAAAACTGAGATTCAGAATTGTCTTTAACAAACAATTGTAGCACCATGTTGGATATATCCTTCAATGTGGATCTCCCCAAATTAGTTAAATCAGCTTTACTTCTTAATGGTTTTAGCCCTGTTACCTTTGCAGCGGTCTATAGAACTTTTTCCTTCCACTTAATTTTACATGGACAGGCTTAGATACACCAGCTTCTCCAGCAATCTTGATTACTTAACCTCAAATATTTAATCAGCAGTCCACTGTAGTATAAGTACTTTTGTTTTAACATAAAATATTTTCCTAGCTGAAAAAAAAGGGGTTTTATTAGCCGTAAACCAACATCCAAAATAAATACTTCAACTGAATTTGTTTATAATTAATCTAAACAAGTAAGACTTTTTGAAGATCCATAAACCTTTCAATGATGTTTTAATTTAGTTTGATGCACCTTTTGTGGCAAGTTTGAGGACGCTCATCTGAAACAGAGACGCCTTCGGAGGCTGCCTGCAGTGTCCCCCTCCACTTGTGTTGACTACTATAAAAGTAGCCAAACAAAGTTGTACAGAATTGCGATTAAGATGAAAATATTCTGGTGGTACTCACACTTTTGGTTTAACGTAGTTGCACGAGTAAGAATTTCTTTACTGACAAATGTGACTTGCTGAACTTTGGTGGTACTTTTGTTCATCATTTTCTTAAAAAAAAATAATAAAAGATAACAGAAAAAAAATGACACTCAAATGCTAACCCAGCATATAAATATGAGGACAAAAATATTTATAGCATTTTGATGTAGTAGCTAAAGCAGATTATGATATGTATTAAAATCAGCCCTTAAGACGGATTCCAAAGATACCTTTACGTTGTTTTCTCTTGGTTGCAGGGAAGAAAAAGGCACAACGCTCTTAATGCAAAATGTTTCGAATTTCCTATGGATTTTCTTTCTTTTTTTTTAACTATAAAAAGCAATGAATAAAAAATGTTCTCTAGATTTCCCTTCAGAAGTTTTGTTTTTTATCCTATTTTTCTATTCACCACACAGGTGAAATAAATCCTACAGAAAAAACTAGAAAGAAAAAAAATCCGTCTCTTGTGCATTTGTGGTTCTTCTGAAAAAACAAGTGGAGAGGGGGGGGGGGTGCATGTGGTCTACTGATGTGTATGTGTGTGATAAGGAGGGGGAGGAGACCACTGGGGGCAAAGTTCAGGTCAACACCAGCTGTTGAAGTGTGAGGTTCAGCCGCAGGCCAAGGCTCCCTGCCTGTGGGGGCAAACCTGACCCTCTTCATGCACACACAGCCTCAGCGCCTAACTCACACTTACCTTCCTCCTTCAAAGCGCCACGCTGCGTTGCCTCTGATGGGACTTCCCTTCGCTTTAGGCGAGCTCCTGCACCAGAATCGTCTGAAATCTACTCGCAGAGGAAACGTGACAGGGGCTTATTTAATTAAAGTCGGTTTTGTAGACGTTTTTTTAACCGATGCGCCGCTTCATGAAATATCAGCTTTGGTTTTAGTGGTGAATTCGGGAAAGAAAAGCCAGAAGAGTGGAAGTGTTTTTGCGTCAGAGCGTTTGAATGCACAAGCAGAGGAGACAGTGGTCCGGGGAAGGGAGTCGAGAGTTGGCACAGAAACAGAACAGCCTGTGTTGCAGCTTCACCACCTGGGCAGAGTCTTGGCACGACTTCAGACGCCACCCCACCGTCCTGGCAAAGCTGCGCCGCCTCGGGGGCTCAACGCCCGCGTCTCCACACCCTTCCTGTGGCCCGGCCCAAAGCTCCCACAAAACAGCTCCCTGTTTCAGAGCCTAAGGGCGACTGCAGGTGAGCACATGTGCGGAGGGATTCATCTCTTCTTTCAGGCGCTTCAGCATCCACCACACAATGAAACTGATCAAATCTTTTAATAATAAAAAAAAGAACAAAGGTTGCAGAATTTGGGTTCTTATGCATTTTGTTGCAAAATAAACTTACATTATGATATTATTTGTTCTGTACACATGAACCATTACGAAATCGTGAAATAAAGAGTCCAGGACACACGGCGAGTGTGAATGTAACGAACTCGGAGGCTCAGTCTTCATCGGACAGCTGCAGGTCTTCCACCACGTCTTCCTCGCCCTCCGCCAGTTTAATCAGAGCAGCAGAGGAGAGCGGCCGAGGAGCCTTGGAAGCTTTTTCATCATCCTCCTCATCTTCATCACCTGAAACACAAATTAGGACAGTTCCTTTAGAATCTGCTGCAGAGAACCATTTATCGGTAACATCGCGATAATGATAAATTAATAAGAGAAATTCTGTTCTTAAAAACAAAAAGTGAGTTTTCATTAAACTGCACACAATAACTGCATTAAATCATATTTTTAATAACATTCTAATGTAACGAACAATGAAAAAAAATAAAGTCTGCAGGATTTTGGCTTTTCCAAACATCCCTAATCTTAATAATATCTTTGCTACGACACATCACAATTCTTATCACGTAAATTTATCACAATAATTGTAAATGGTATGATATTGCACCTCCCTGGAACCCTAATGAAAGATTTCATGAACTTTTTAATGTGCGTTTCAGGAGCAACTATTAATGTGGTTTAACATTTTTAAAAGTAAAAAATCTCAACGGAAATCTCAAAAAACCTAATCGGACTTCAATGTATTTGTTTTATTAATAAAATAATGGTAGCATAAAAAAAATGCTTCCACATATTGCTTATGATGCCAAGCTGTCCTGCAGCTTTTTCTACAGTTTAATACTCTAATAATCTATCCAAATGTTTAAAAAAAACCCTGGAAGCCAATTTTGTTTTCTCTTCTTGCACTAATTTGATGTTGTTGTTTTTTCCCTGTGTTTGATATACTAAAGAGTTAAAGATCAAATAAACCCAATAAAAGACAAGAATAAAACCAGAGAAACGATCGTTGGAGGAATAAACTGACCAACTTGCCTCCATGATCTGTTGTTAACCACGTGTTTTTGGACTGTTTGCTTTAGATTGAGCCACTATTGTGGAGTTTGAGTGATTTTGGTAGACCGCCACTCAGGGAAGTTCGTCGGTTCATAATTTGTGGACATTTGCTCTCTGGGTTACTGGAGTCCCAAAAATGTTAAAAATAACTTCTTACACCAACACAGACTTATAGATGAAAATATATTTGTTTAAAACTCGTTCTTGAATTTCTTATAAATCAGATGACACCGTGCTGCTTTTTGATCAGACGGTTATGTTTCAAGTGGTATCGTGATTCTATAAATGTGGTTGTCATTCGGTCGGGGGGTGGCGACTGAAGTTTTACTTCACTGCGTAACAAGGTAAATATTTATATTTTCTCATACGTTCAGGTTTGAGTGAAAACTTTTATGCACCAAATAGTATCTGGAGATGTCTACTCCTGATCTACGTCATCTAGAGTCCTGGATCAAGTGTTGTCTTGATAGGGTTGATGCAGAGTAGTACACAGTGCACTCCAATAGGAATACAAATATCTAGTTATACTAGTATTTGGTGCTTTGAAGATAAATTTAGTAATTATTGAATCATTAATCTTAATGATTGCAACACTGTCACCTGGGGGTCAGTTATGATCTTATTTTTGCCTCAAACATTAACACTGTCCTCAAAACCTGACAAAGTTACTTAAATTATGGTTAATAAACGACCAAAATGTGAACCATTGTAGGACACTGATACTATAACTAACCAGAGTCCCCTTCCTCCGGCTCTTCCTCGTCGCTCAAGTCAGAGACATCCTCGTTTTCGTCTGACTCTTCGTCGCTCTTCTTGCCTGCGAGGAAACGGAAAGAAAAACATCAAAGCGCACAGATTTACTTTTTTTTTGTCTCGTGTTTCTTCCCTCAGATACTCCTAAGCTTGCACCGTTGCTTCGGTGACGTCTGAGCACCGTGGAGACGTGGATATGTGGGCCAGGTATCAGAGGCAGCTGGAAGTGTCTATTTCCTCCTGAGATGGAGCTGAGAGTCGATTACAGGCGCCGCTGCTGCACAAACACCCATGACAGTTTACTACCGGCAATTTCAGACATCTCCTGCTCACGGCCTAAATATAGCAAATGAAGATAGCAGACAGGTTCCAGAGCTACAATCAGGACGGCAGATGCAGTGCGTGTGTGAAGTTTGGAGTTCCTCTGAACTTGTGCTCAGAGGAGATTGTGTGTTTGTGCGTGTGTGTGCATGTGTGTGTGTGTGTGTTGCCTTCGCCAAAGGGACAGACTGGGGTCCATGGGCTTTGAAGTTGGAGACGTGATGAGAAGCTGACGGCGTGATGGAGAGAGGCGAAGCAGAGCTGCTTCCTCCGCGCGGAGCTTCGCGCACGCATAGAGATAAACAACCTCTACTCATCAGGTAGCTCTCTGCTCCCCTCTGAATTAAGAGACAACAAACGCGCTCTCGCCCTTTGAGGCTCATGCGCCGGACGCAGATTTTCGCAGCGCCCCCTCAAAGCCCCCCCTCTTCTACTTCTCACCAGACCTTGACTCGACAGCCAAGCGGTGGCCGTGAATTTGGAGGAAAGCCAGGGAGGAGAGGGAGCAGCAAACTCTGGCTGTTCCAGCAGGCTGGTTTGAATTAGAACCCCCACCAACACACACACACTGGGATGCAAGCTTGTACTTCCTGTTTGGGGGGAATTTCAACTAGTGTGCGTGTGCGAGAACTCTCTGGGTGGAGGAGCTTGCCGGCAGCGGCCCATCCGCTTGTGGGGGCTTTCTCGACAATGAAATCCAGATGCATTAAAAAAAAAAAAAAAAGCAAAATAAAACCCAGCCACTGCCGCCTCCGTTCCTCTGAAGGGATTGTTCTGGTTGGAGCACGTCCGAGCGCAAAGCTGTGAAAGAGAGGCTGCAGCGGCATGTGACCCGCGGACGACCCCGAGCGCACAAATGTGTGCGGGGAGTTAAAGGATGAGCCGCCTCCTCGCGTTGGGGCAGCAGACCAAACCGTCTGATGGAACAGAGATTTTAATTTCCACAGAAACAGCCCGAGAGGAAACGCTTAGCAACGGAGCTCACGTGATCTGGGTCGTCTAAGCCACATCAACGTTTAAAGGCAGAGAAATGGGAGATAACCGCCAACAGCTTCTAACTTCGATTTCAAACTTCTTGTGACAAAACACTGCCCCCTAGAGGCCAGGATCAGCACTCCCCCAACAGACCGAGCTGCAGGGAAACTCAAGACTGCATCAGGTTTCAAAGAGGGAGTTTTCTTACCTTTGATTTTGAGTCCTGTGTCGCTGTCGTCAGAGTCGCTGTCGGACTGGAACAGCTCCTGGAACTCCTTCTTATCCTCAGCCTTCTTCTCTTGGATCTTCCTGCGTTTGATCTCGGGCAGGTCCAGATCCTCCATCTTTACGAAACACAGACACATCAAACATGGCTTCTAGGACGACTGCGTTATAATCACTCCTGCCAGTAACATGTTCCACTACACGCCTCGACTGCTCCATGATTAATGCATAAAAAGCAATTTTTGTGGTTAACACTGGGGGTTGATATGATGAGAGACCAGAAGCCATTCGTGATGACTGAGGCTCACGTGGGCGGGGCTTTTAACGGGATAATTACCCTCTCTTTGCCAGAGATCTCCAGCTGGATCTCCTTCTCCCTCAGCTTCTTCCACTGGCTGTAGTATCTGGTGAGGGGAGTCCCTTCCTGCCGCATCTGCTTCTCCCAGGCCGCCTGAGAGGAGAGACACATGGAGAACACATTGAGGCGTGGACGGCTACCAAGTTTAGGAAGAGCTGTGGAGCGCTTACAGAATCTTTGTGCATCTGTCAGCAGGAGCCATAAATCTTCTGAAAATACATTGTTCTGAAATTATTACAATTTTGTAACAACTTGTTGCAATCACTCCCTTTGAGTCTATACTTGAGCTTCGTCACATCTTTACACATGTGATATTTGTGTCGCTTCTCTGCTTAGTAGCCTAAACTCTTTCGGATGTGAAGATAATCTCAACATGATGAGATGCCACAGATTATCAGTGGTTTTTATTTCAGGATGTTGAGCTAAAGCCACTTTAGCGTCCTGGTATGTAAATCTTTCTTCCACCAACAGGTCTCCATGCAGCTGCCTTCTTGTTAAACCCTCCCACTGTGATAAATGTACAATCATCTCTGGCCAGCTTCTGCATCACAGCTGCAGAAAGGCGTTCCCACAGCAGCATGCTGCCACCATTGTTTGCTGTTAAGCTGATTAGTTCAAAGAGTTGTTGTTCACAAAGTTTCACCACATATAATATTAAATATAGTCTAAAACAATTTGATTCCAGTTTCATCTGACCAGTTTTTTTCTAAATCAGGGATCAATAATTAAATAAGCAAAATAAAAATAAAACCTTTTAGTCAAATTATACAGCGAAATAACAAAAACTCCCTCAGAGCAGCAAAATTAAAAAAAAAAAAAAAATTATTTCCATTTATAAGTTAGAATACAAAACTTTTATAAAATAGGATAAATATGTAGTCCTCCATGGGGTGTTGATTGGTGAAAAGTTGTGTTAAAGCTGTCTTTAACAACTTTTCACCAAGATACACCAAGATTCACCAAGATACAAACACTGTGTATTAAAAATATTATTGGAGCTAAAAGTTAAGAAATTCATCATCAATAATTTTTTTAAACAAAAAATGAGAACCTGATTAAATAGTTGGGATGGTTGTCTTGCTATTTTTGAGTTGATCACTGCTTAAGGGTATCAATATAAATATCTTGGATTTGATTGAACACAGTTATTGTATTAATCCCAGAGGGGAATTGCAATTTAAAATCTTATTGCACAGTAGCTACAGTAAATTGGCTGCAGTTCTGAGAGTATATACAGAAAATACCGTATTAAGCAGTTAAAAATAAAGAACAGTAAAAACAATGTTATAGTTACACATCAGCTGTACGGTTGCACTATTTAAATCAACTTTTGTGATTATATGTTGACTTACAACTTGTTGTACGACACCTCTGTCATGGGGGTCCGTATCACTTTAACAGGTACTAAGTAACTTTGAGGAGGTTGGCAGGACCCCTTCCCACACATAACTACAAATGTGCCGACTGCTTTACGGCATCCATCACTTCCCCCGTTTCTTATTTTCAACATCATCATGTGACATTGTTTCGCCACAGTTAGGTTCATTACTTCACACAGCCACTGGAAACAGAAATGTACTTTAATCCAACTGCAGGCGACTGGGAGATAAGGATTTTACAATGTTATACGCTGGTCCTCATGGGAAATGCAGTTTTCATTCAGGCAAAAACACTTTCGTCTTTGTCCACACTGGGCGCCAAAATCAATCAAACCTGAAACTTCTTAAGTCTTGCTTTAAAGCAGTGTCAACCTTTTTTGAGCCAATGTACATTGTTTTCATTTAAAGAATTACGAGGCACACCACCAACCAAAAATGTAAACAAATGATACTCTATAGTGGCATATATTAAATATGTAATATATTAAACGCAAGTAATTCTTATCAAAGCATCTTGAATATCAATCAAATAAACATGTATTTTTCATCATATTTTATATCTCTTATTTCAAATTGCACTTAACATGTCCACTTTAAAAATACTCTACAATTATCCAATTTCACCAAGATAATTTCCACGGCACACCTGACAATCACCCACGTGTGCCGTGGCACATTGGTTGAAAAAAAACTGCTTTAAAGCATCTGTTGCATTGAAGGACCTTTTACAATAGACAAGCTCTGTTTTAAGAGGACTATCTGTGGCTGTACAGTCATTAAGTTTCTATATTCAAAATAATATATCATTACTAGTCTATTTTGCCCCATTCCTAAGTAGACCCTTTTGACTAATAATGAGACAAATTACAGGCAGTTTGGTTAAACAGGATGTTTTTTAGTGGAATCAGATTAAATGGGACTCATATGCACCCAATTGTTAACATTTGTATAAACCTTAAAATATAAATAGCGTTTGTCAGTCTCCCTAACACACAACGATTTGTGTTAATAGTGATAAGTGGTGTGAAGACAAGACATTGTATGAGTTTGGAAAGTATCTTCACACTGAGCAGAAACAGAAGGCTTACTGTAAACGGTGGAAGAAGAGATCTTCATCTCCTTAAGGTCTGTGGGGATGGTATCGATCCCGTTATCTGACCGACAAACCCAATAGACAGACTGACGTTTTGTTCGTCCTCAAGACGAATTACCAGAATCTACCACCATAAAAGAGAAGCCAGGATGGAGGCAGGGCATAATTAATTAGGCACACTCTCAGTTTGGGTGACATGTTAGTAAGTGGGGGGCCGGCGCCCAGAGGGGGGCCGTGGCCTTTTCCGTGGCGGCAGCAGGGCCGTCCCCTCTCCTCCGCCTGTAGTGACACCTCCACCGCTGCCACGATGCTGGGGAGCTCGTGCCATGGCGACAGTCTCCGCTGAGCTGAGATCTGAGGCGACAGGCGCTGGCACGCCGCCGTCCTGCACAGTTCAACGCAAAGCCATCGGCCAGGATCATCCAGTATGAGCTTGTGTGTGTGTGTGTACAGTGAAGCTAATATATTTGCCATAATAAACGTTCATGTAGGAGCAGATTTGTGACGGAGAGATTCCCATCAATAAGCCGGCTGACGCTCGTTAATGTAACCAAGCTGCTGCCCTAAAAGCCAGTAAGAGTTTTGAATGACCATAAAATGATTACTCAGTTTATACAGCAAACCTTTCTCCATTTGACTCACCACTCCTACAGCGCCTTGCTAAACTGCAGCACCACCCAGAGGAAAAATCTGATTAAACACAGAAAAAGTTTCCATATTAAAATCTTGACTCACTCCCACCAGCTGCATCTTTTTTTTCTAAAGAAAGATTTAAACCAAATCTATTAGTAAATGGCAAAATCTTATTTTCAAATTGAGTCAAGTTGTTTTATGACCTAAAACAATTGCTTTTTAGTGCTGGACCAAAAACAAAAATGACCCACTGATATCCCACAGCTGGTGACCAAAAACGGTGGTTTTACAATCGACAGGCGGCTCATCAATTAAAAGTCGCACCTTTTTCAGATCAGTGAAAGCAACACACGTAGCACTACAACGGTGCAACAACTAACCACCCTGTGTTTAAAAAGTGCTACTGATTGAAAATGCAAAGTTTAATTTAATTTAATTTTAATATCAAGTAGTCCAAGTAAGCACAAAAGGTGTGGGAAGCTCATAGAAAAGAGGCGGTTATCTGCGAAAGATACGTTAGCTTGTTCAAACTCAAACCTCCAACAGCAAATACGCCATGCTTTATAGTTTTATACGGTCCACTTCCATCTGATACAGAGCATGTTGGATGAGGAAATGTCAGAAACCTTCACACGATGCCAACTGAGCAAAGTTTGCTAACTACAAACAGTTGAATTGATGATCTAATAATTTAATATTTTTTATAAATGTTACTAAAACCTGTTTACCTGGGGATGTGGTCACTTATTTTTTCTGACACACAGTGCTACATCACCTCTTGGCTGAGGATAAATATTTACAGAAATTCTTCTTCAGGCTTTCTCAATCTTCCTTGAAAGTGCAATATATAAATGAATAAATAAAATAAATGTTGTGAGCAGTAATATTTTCAGTTATGCAAAGAGAAAGTCCAGTGACTGATGTTTGAGCAAAAAATGTTTATGTGACTATAAACATGTTATGTAGAAAATAGAATTTTTTTTTTCTCAATTAAAAATATTACTATCTTCCAAAATCTGCATCTGCAGTTAATTGAAAATAAAAAAAAAGATATATATTAAGTTAATATTTATTGTGAAGGGAATAAAAGTGTTAAAAACGGCTGTTTTAACCTGCTCCGTCACCAGCACATATATCGCTCTAAAATAAAAAGTATTATCAAACAGGTTTTCTCACAATAGCAAACATAATAGGTTGTGGACTTGTAAAGCTGAATTATACAAAATACTTGCATTATAAACTAACAGTGGGAAAATACTAGGAAAACAAGGAACAATTCCAGCAAACGGTCACCAAGTTTTGGGATTTTTCATTATTAATGACATTTTTCATCAATAGTAATCACACCATCTCTTAATCAATATTTTTCATAGTTAAAAAACATATGGTTTAATTTATAAAATGTAAAGCCTTTTACCTGCTGTTTGTTTGTTAAAAAAACAACAACCAAAAAACGATGTCTGTTGGTACGTGAACATCGCTCGGAGATGTCAAAGTAAAACCACAAACCTACTGATGCAGCGCACACACAGGTTTACAGCTCGGGGCTTTAAACAACAAACGGAGATAATATGGGAAACCAATCAAACCAATAAATCTGCTGCAACATGTCAACATACGGTAACGCGGGCTCTGATGTGCATCAGTCTATCTGTGCTGTTCGAACCTCAGAAGTAACACGTGTCAAAACGCAGCAGTTACTTTAAAGCCTTTTAAATTTGTCAAATGGTTAAACTCAGGTGGCAAGTGGCTGATAAAGCCAACTACTCAAGTACGCCGCGGCAGAACAAGCTGCAATTACTAACCCATGTGAAAGCATAATGGTTTTTATCAGTAGATCAAACCATAAATTACAAAACTCATTACAGCTGCATTAAGTGTTCAAGATTAATAAAAACTTGAACTTTAAAAAGGAACCTGCATCATCCATCTGTGGATGTACCCAACAAGGCTTTGGATGAAATTAAACTCTTAAGCACCAGATGTGAAACACTGAGGCTTCGTCCACCTGAAACAAAGGGAGTTCAGTCATTTACACATCAGCCACATTGGCTCAGACTTACCTCACACTACAGCTGTAACAGTCACAGCAATAACGGGATATCACTACAGTCCTCGCAAAGCCGCAAGGTTTCTCATAACATTTAGCCGTATCATAATTAAAAGCATCAAAAGCAGGACAAGTGTGGAAGAAGCTGAGACCTAATGAGACACCGGGGATTAATTGAACCCTTGCAGCGAGTGCGAGCCAATATGAGAAAAACCTGCAAGTAATTCATCTGAGGAGGCATCTCTCTTTCCCTGAAATAAAACCAAAGTAGCTTTACAACAATAAACTGCTAACTGTTACAATTTTCCTTAATTGTAAAACATTGTTCAGCCTCACAGATGCACTGCATGTATTTAAGCCAGAGGAAGATAGGAACTGATCGATCAGAGCTGTTAATTACGACTGATGATTTCAGATAAAGGAAAATAAAGAAGGTCAATCTATTTGAAGGGAAATACGCTAGACCAATATTATTGACTTTTTTTTTCAATTAGTCTGCTAACAAACATAAACACCTGCTAAAATGTGACGTTCTCATCTCAACGTAGCAACTATATCCAGACACTGTCTGTGTGCGATCCGTCAGATGGAGCTTACTGAGCAGATATACCGCTTACAAAGCATCACAACTATAGAGTCACAAAGGTAAAAATGGAGCAAAATGTTCTGATATCAGGAAAAATAAACAAAACAAACAAACAAAAAAAAAATCACCAAGTGATCGCCCTTAATTGAAAATATCTACTTCCATCAGAAACAAGAAACAAACCATACCGGTAAACCTTTACAATTGAAATGCGTAATATTTAGGCAGATTAAAAGCAACCAAACTAACACTAAACCCCTTTAATTGCAGGATTTTCTAAGATACGGCAAAATATATCCTGAATAACTTTGATTTTATGGTTAAAACAATTTTATTCCAATTGATCAATGAATTCCTGATACAATTTTATTGAATTTTCCCTAAACAGCATTGATAAAGTATTCATTTAAATGGGAAATAAAAACAAAAATAATTACCTGCAAAAAATGAAAGTAACTAAACTGAGCAAATTAATAATTAATCCAGCTAAACAAATTTGCTTAAATTTTATATAAGCTACTGTAAAAATCATACTTATGCATTTTTATTTATCCATCTATTCTTGCAGGGTTGATGCTCAGCTATGCACACACAAGCTCATACCAAATAATCTAACCAAAATACCTAAAGTACCCAGAGGCGACCTTTGCTTGAAGAGGGAGAAAAAGCAAACTACATGCAGAAAACCTGGAGTTGGAAATCAAACGCAGGATGTTACTGCTGAAAGAAACCTTCTCACCACGGTGCCGCCCCAAACATCCATTCAAATATTGGTAAAATATACAGAATAAATTCTCCTTCTGTGTTAACCGTACATCGCTGGTGTTTTCAAATCTCATGTCGTTAAAAAATGTAAGTGGTTGTGCTTCCAGTGGTGCACACAGCGGGGAGCAGAGAAACCTTACATACCAGGGGTGGTACCAACAGATAAAAGTTGTAAACGTAAAAGTAATACGATTTCAGAACTGTTTTACTTGACTATAAACTAATGTTAAAATGTTAGCTCAAATTAGCATGTAAACCCTGTAGACACAACAGCAACGCTAGTGTTGCTTCTTCAGCAATAAAAAATGCTTTTTAAAGTTCCACTTTAGAAGGTCGGCATTTTTCTCACTCAATTTTGGCTTCTGCTATTTAAATATTTTGTGGGCAGACCTCGAAAATGAAATAGCAATGTCAACTTTGTTTTCTTTTGGATTATGGGACAAAAGTGCAGTCTTGAAAGAGAAAATGCAAATGTAAATAGGATGCCACACTCTTAAAATGAAAGTGCATTTCTGGGAAAAAATTTTCATTTTCAAATTTTACATTTCAAATTGAATTTTGGTAACCATTTGCTGGAGCAAATTTTGAAATAAAAATCTCAAATGTCTTTTTCATTTTTATTTTAATTAAGTGAAGGATTGTGCAGTCTTAAAAAAGGAAATGAAAATCCTATTAGGATTATTGATTACTAATTTAATTTATGAGTCAAATACTGCAGCCACATTCTGGACATTTTTTTCCATTTTAAATATCGATTTGGTAACTATTTGCTTCCAGGCATTCACAAGTACAAGACCTCCTTTCTGTGATTGGCTGTTTCTGAATAAGACCGGTGAATTTCTTCAAATCGCAGGAGGACAACAGAGAGAAGCCAGAGGAGCTTTACTATCATATTATACTGTCACAACAGTGAACGTTATACTAAATGTTTACCTAATGCAGCTATAATGTGCTTCTACTTGTATTATTTAAAAACCCTATCCTCTTGTTATACATTTGCAACTATAGGGCTACTGATGTACAACAACTCTGCTTCAGCTCTGGTGTTTTATTGCTTTTTGTTCTGCTTGCGTGTTTTTATAATAATGATAATTTTAAAAAAAGTCGACAAGTATGTTGCTTTTGTGACTGTTAATGGACAAATTTGACCTTGAAGAATAATTGAAACAATTTCACAGTTTAAACACCACAATTGTTTATGACCTTTGAAGGAAACCCAATTGATATCCTTGCATTTTCATTATTCTTTTAATTACCGTAATTTAATAATTATAATCGCTGGTCCTGACTTTAGACATCCTAAGATATGTTCTAGGTCACAAGAAAATGTGTTTATTACACTAAGCTGAATTTAATATTGATAATGAATTGGGATCAAACGTCTCTCCTTTAATGCTTCGGAATAAAATCAGAGGGGTGATCGAGACAAACAACAAAATAAGTGAGCAGAACAATGAATAATTATTTTTAAGAGCGGTTCTGTGATGCAACTTGAAATAACATTTTCTTTTTTGATATGAATGGGAAAATCACAGAAAAATATTTTTCAACAACAATTTTCTAAAACATGTACTGGAACAATTCAGCATTTTCTATTTCACTTCTACAGCCAAAGACCGCCTACCCTACTAAACATTTTAAGCTCCACAAAACTTCAACTATGCCGGTACAAAGTAAAATTTTATGAGAACAAATCCTCTCCCTCCTACACCTCCTGCACTCACCACAGCAGCAGCATCAGCCACTCCGAAGGCGGCCTTCTGTCTCCGTCCTGTGATATGGCTGCTGTTCTCCTGTATCTTCTCCAGCAGCTGCCGCATCGGCTTGGAGTAATTGGCCACTTTGCATTCCTTCAGGAAAGCTTTCAGCTGCAAGGACATGGACGAGAAGCGTGAGGAGGGGAAAAGGAACCGGCAGAAGAGATGATCCTGTCTACTGATGAGCCGCATTCAGGCGGAGAGTTTGTGATTGTTTCCCCCCGAGGGGAGCAGATTTATTTTCCGCAAATCTTCTATACAGAACATAAACTGTTCCCGTGTTCTGCATCACGACTTCTATACTAAACTGAACCTGTCTAATTGTTACTCTGTGGAATAATGAGTTTTAATTGTGCAGATAAATATCGGTAAATAGGTTTCAGATCCTGATTACCTGAATAACAGTGGGCAGGGCGAGCTCAGGGAAGCCGATAGAGAAGGCCTGTGTATTAAAGTATTCAAGCATCAAGTCGTACAGCTGGTCGATCAACCCATCCTGAAATAACACACAAAAAAATTTACATTAATGTGTCAAATTTATAGTCACTCGTTCACATGAAGAAGGGTTTAGCACAGGTTTCTGACCGTTTACCTAGAAACATCTCTGCATCCTAGTGAAAGTACAAATAAGCTGGGAGTCAGTCAGTTTTAAAGTGTAGTTTTATAACTTTTCCAAAATATATCCCAAAAGCCATTCAAAAAGCTTAGAATTTTTCAATAAAAATGCTAACAGCCTTTAAGAAGAGAATAGCATCTATGTTAGGGAGAGCAGTTATTTCTAGCCAACATTAGCATAACAGCTTATATTAAGCTAAGATAATTTTAGTATATTAGCCAATAATGGCTAGCTGGTATTAGCATAGCAGCAAATCCTATTGCTAGTACAAATGTTAGTGTGTTAGCATTTTGCCTAATAGATTAAGTGACTTCAACAAAACATATGTTGGCTAGTGATTACTAGAAGCTCGTGTTAAAGGTTTAAGTAACAAAAATCTGGTGATAAAATGTTGAGTGTGTGCATTGTTGAAAAAGCAGACTTAACATTAGCAGCATATAAACTGTTAACAGTAGTAAAAAAAATTTATGTTAGCTAGAAATTCGGGTGGTCTGTTTGTATTTTTCTGTTTCTACTATAGAAGTTGAGGGTACTAGCTTTCTACAGTCAGTAATCTGCTACATTGCTAACTATTCAGTCACTCAAAATTAAAACACCCCATGAATTTGAACACAACAGAAACAGGAGATTAAGCTATTATTAGATTAAGATCTATTAACTGAGATGTGCATACATGCTGCCTACTTTGGTCGCTGCCCAAACATTTAGTTTGTCTGAACGCACTGATTAAGACAATTTAGTAACAAATTTAATGATTGCTACTGAGAAAAAAATCTTCAATCTTCTTCATATATATTTTTCGATCACATATGTAAACAGGAGAAATATAATTTCAGTGGTTGTGGCTTCTTGTTTTGTTTGACTTCTGTTTTTTTACATTTTGGGAGGTAAGCCACAGTAAAGGTAAGTGTAAAAACTGGATACAGTCTGAATTAAAGCAGGTATGTTCCATAGACTAAACCTATTTTGAAATATAATATAGTTGAAACATAGCGTTAAGTATAATTTAAAAAAAAACATCGGTTCTGATGCATGAGGTTAAACCTTTCCATACAGTAGTGTTTTTTATTCATAATATTTTGTTTTTCTTTATTTCCTCATAGCAGACAGATGTTAGAAGATCCTTTTAAAATGAACCACATTTAAATCATTACTACCTTCTTTTTGGAAATCCAATAACACAACTTTCAAACCAATCCTATGTGTTTTAAAATTTTAGGCCGATCATTTCTGTTGTGAGGCTATGCAGCGGCAGCTGAGGTGACAGCAGCACAAACAGTCCTAGCGAGCGGAGAGCGTGGGGGATAATCTCATAGGTTCGTGCTGCAATCCTCTTTGCTTCGGCACTCAGCTTGGCAACTCAGGGACAGTTTTAGAGCCTGACAAGGGGCTGTCAGCGCTGCCCTCAATCCCCTTCTGAACACACCCTGGGCTGTGTGAACTACTCATCTGATCAGACTTTTCTTCTCAGAGGAAACCAGAAATAAACTCAGTGTACTCCGACCCAGTCGGTCCTTGCGATGGTTACCTTGTAGGCTTTCTCGATTAGGTTGACTTTGTTCAGCTTCAGTATCACTGCGAAGTTGATCGGCTTCTTGCTCATTCGACCCGGTTTCTTGTTGAAATCAACTTGCTGAAAGATCTAAAAGTAAAGAACATGATTACAAAAAAAAAATACTGCATAGAGCAATCATCAAGCGCAAATACCAATTACCATACCATAAATCTAAAACAGTCTGTACCAGCATTTAAACTGCACCACCATTTCTATTTAGCAGCTTATATACGGGATGCAGTATAAGTACAACAGGGTTTGATAACAAGTACCAATGAGTAAGAGTTATACCTGTTGTTGTAAACTACTGTTCTCTTTTTGAGTACCATCACTCAAGTCCTTTAATTACATTTCCCACTACAGAAGCAATAAAACTATGTTAGATTCCTTTTGATATCGTATCGGGTCAATATCGGTATCGGGCAATACCAAAGACAGAAATATCGGTCTTGTATCAGAAGTGGAAAAGTCAGACAACCAATCAAGAGGCTAAATAGACACATCATTATAATCCATCTGATATCTACATATCGAATCCAGGAGAGGTTCTTAAAAACTTTATAATTGACCAATAAATTACACAGATAATTTAATTTAATGTAACGTACGGACAAATCAATGAGCTATCTAATAACCAAAAACATGTAGCATTCCTGGGTGTGGCAGTAAGGTAGAGAAAGTTTTCCCATTAAGGAGACCTAAATTATCGTTTAAATGTATTTTAGACTATTCGTTTAAAGTGAAGGATTTCCCCCCCCATCACAACAATCTATTCTGATATGCTACTATGCCATTGCAGATGCATTCAATTATATTGCTTTCATTTATTTTAATTCAAAGAGTATTGAAATGTCTTGATGCATGAAAGCATCAAGGCATAGTTTCATGTTTCTATTAGATTCAAACCTAAAGTAGACTGTCAGTCAAAGCACCTCCAGCAGTTTTCTCCCTAAAGTGTAACTGGATATGTGTCAGACCGACCGCCTAAATAATAATAATAATAATAATAATAATTGTGTCCTTAAATAACACTTTTTAAAACTGTTTTATTTGCCAAATAAATCAATCTGAAAGGTTGTTGTACTTATTAACCTAAACAATTTTAAAAGTTTGTCCACATGTATTTTTTTTTGGTCCAATCCTCAGAAGTGGTCAAAATCGTTTGATGGTCAGACTTTAAGGAAAATTAGAAAAAAAGTCTAAAAAGTCTGATCATCCCATCTCTTACACCGTTTATTGGTACAAACCGAAAACTGTAATCTAAACCCTTTTAAGTCCCTTAGAGTGTATGAAAAAAAAAAACGCATTTAATTTGCTGTACCTGCAGAAGGACAACAATAACCAAGCAGCGCTGCCTATTTAAAAAGCTTTGGTGCCGCACAGACTATGCGTTTTCTCAGCTTGTGAAAGTACTCTGAAGCTGATATGTGGGCTATTTATCTACGAGCTTTAGCTTCCACATCTGCCCACAGTGTGCAAGTGAAATTCAGTTTTTTGAGAAACAAGCTATTTTTTACTCCCTGTGTGTTGGTGTGTATGTGTGCGTGTGGTCGTTAATGCGCTCTGCGTGCGCAGCAGTGCAACGCTCCTGGCCGGTGCAGTCTGTACAAACATAGGATGTGGTGGCGGTCTGCGGGGGAGCTAGGGGGAAGTGGGAAGGCATGGGCCAACCCTGGTGCTATTCCACACACACACACACACACACACACACACACACACACACACACACACACACACACACACACACACACACACACACACACACACACACACACA